>SJYC01069690.1:29-13568 GCA_006408675.1 Madoqua kirkii
ATGAACAGGAGCTTAAGAAGAAAAGAGAAACCTTGGTGTAACTGAATAGCACTCTCTCTGGAAGTTAGAAAAACTCCTTCCATAGGAAGATTTGTTGTACTTCATAGGATCAGGGAGGTTCCTCAGGTTGTTCTTGAGAATGAATGCTAGATGGGGATACCCAGGGGCTAGACAGCTGCATCCAGGCCTTACCGTGGATACTAATCTGCCCAGAGTAGAAATACGGCCTGTAGAGAATTAGTGAGTCGGGTCAGTTCTCAGGCAGGGCAGATTTCATGAGCCTGGCTGCTCCCACGTGGATTTCTTTTCTGAAGACACACAACCAGTGATCAGACAATCCTACCATCTGGCCATTAGTTGCCATGACTATTGGGAAAAACTTTTGCATTTTTATGAGTATTCATTCCAAATTTTCCTTTTCTGGAATCAACATTACAAAATATGATACAGTTGTGGTATATTTCATTAAACATGAAAAATCAGATTTGGGGTTTTAAAATTTAAAAATATAGCCTCTAATGCTAATAGCTGCCTCATTCATCTCCTACAGTTCCTTATATATTATTATGCTGTATAGTTAAATTATTGAGTAACTTGAAAATCTAAACATGATTACAAAATCGAATTAAAATACCAAGCCTCAGGACTCAAAGAATTAATAATGCAAAGCAGTTTGTTAAGCAAACATAATCAAGAAAACCTCTCTAGAAGAATATGTACTGTGGTTACCAGGAAGGGTTAATGTTTAGAAAACTTCAGACCACATTTGGAAAACTTACAGAGAACAGAAGTGAGACACGTCTGCACAGTGAGTGTGGAGGCCAAGGCAATGTGCTTATCTCCCTTCTGAAACACATATGTGCACGCATACAATTAGCAGTCAGCTCAAAATGGAACAGGCTCAAAGGCTCAGGGAGCTGAATTGCCTTTTTCAAGATGAAAAGCTTGGAAAAGGAGTCTGTGCTATCTGAATCTGTCAGTGAGTGAGGGTTGACACCAGCGCCAATATAGTGACTGAAACACATATGTGCACGCATACAATTAGCAGTCAGCTCAAAATGGAACAGGCTCAAAGGCTCAGGGAGCTGAATTGCCTTTTTCAAGATGAAAAGCTTGGAAAAGGAGTCTGTGCTATCTGAATCTGTCAGTGAGTGAGGGTTGCACACCAGCGCCAATATAGTGGTTTCCAGGCTTGTCAGAGCCTTTATGCAGCATCTCAGCCCAGCCATCTTATTCATGTATGGCCTCTAGCCCGGCTGTGGTTTGATCAGAGAGCACACCCAGTGGTGTGCGTCCGCACAAGCTTGCCTCTGTGCAAGGTCATCCAAGCACTGAAGTGATGGGAGCTGCCTCATTAAGCAGACTCACTGGCTTTGACTTGATTGGTAAACCCTAATTCACCTTTGTTCCAAATGGATTATTATCTGAGTTTTAATATGAGATTTTTCTGTGAAAAGCACAGAGCTGAAAACTCACAGAGGGGACTACAAAGATTATACATGCCAGGAGTGGAATAACAGTGGTGTCTTAGCAACAGACAACCTGTGGGGGACAGGATGATTGAAACTGAAGCTTAAAAGATGCCTTTCACATCCTTCCTTGATTGTTGGCTTTGGCACCTTAGCCAGAATGGATGTGTGGCCTTCCTTCTGCCTCTTCACTGTATGCTCCCTGGAACAGAGTTCATCTGGTTCTGCTACTGATCTAGTCTTGCAGTGGCTGTGTATCTTCCTGGTGACATAGTCCTGTGTTCCCCTTTTCTCCTCAGGCCACGGTGCCTTTGCAGTATCATGTTCAGGTCATGGGTATGGACTCGGAGAGTGAGTTTCTTCTCTCAAATCCAGAGCCATTTCTCTCCTGTGTGCCTCTGCCAGATAATAGCAGAGCCTCGCTCGCTGTTTGGATAATATTTTCACTAGTCTATCTGTTGCCACCCATTTCAGTGATTGTTACTCTCTTTAGATACCTTCTGATACCACAAAGAGGCTTCCTTTTGCTTAAACCAAGTTCTACAGAGGGACTAACATTATTATTAGTTATCTACTGCTGCATAACAAACAACCCCCAAGTTTAATAGCTTAAAATAGCACACATTTATTGTCTCACAGTCGGTGGGTTAGGTATCGGGGCATAGAATAGCTGGATTCTTTTTTTCAGGTCTTTCACATGGCTACAATCAAGGTGTCCACCAGGGCTGGGGAAGGGTTTTTCTCTAACCTTACCTTTGTAGTTGGGGGATTCAGTTCCTTCCTGGCTGTTGACCGTTAGTTTCCCTCAGTTCTCTGCCACATGGCCCTTTCCAACATGGAGGCTTGTTTCATCAAAACCGGCCAGAGAAAGAACCTGCTGGCAGGACAGAATCAACACCTTTTGTGACCCAACCAAAGTAATGACATCATATGGCTTTTGCTAAAGTGTATTGGTTTGAAGCAAAGCACTGAGATCCAGCTCATTCTAAAGAGGGAAATTACACAAAGCCATGTCTATCACGAGATGGAGATCAGTGGAAACTCTTAAAGACTGCCTACTGCAGACATTAAATGTTATCAATAGTTAACTAACCCACTTCGGCTAAGTACTGATAAAGAGCTCCAGGTTGAAAACTAAGAGTTACGAATGAAGAGTAAAATGTGTGTGTTAGAACTGTGTGTAAATGATTGTGAAAAACTCAAGATGTCACACATTTCTTTCACTTTTCTTGGAGGCAGAGTTTTGATCTGGGTGCATAGTAGGGTCCAATTTAATAGAAGGAGATGGTGTAAGTGAATCATTACGGTACTTTGTGGTATATTCTGTTACAAAGGGAAGTGCAGAGAGCTGTGGCCAGCTCAGAAGGGGCAGTGAGTAATCCGGTTTAAGCCTGGTTTGGGGCAGGCGTCACCAAGTGACATTTTAAATTGAGGTTCTTAAGGATGAATAGACATTTCAGGAGAGTGAGAGAAGGAATTTCAGGAAGAAGGAAGAGTAAGTACAAAAGTATAGGTTGTTTATAATGGCAAGTTTAGTGTGAATTGGAATTGTTAGCGATAAAGCCAGCAAACTCTGGAAATTCTAAGACACATTTTATAGTTTCTAAAACATTTCACTCAGCCTCTGTACCTTCTAATTGAGATGTGCACATTGAAGCATTGGTATTTTACTTTGTTTTTGTTTTATGTTATCTTTCTTTTCTGCTGTGAAAATGATTATTAAATTGATGATACTTCCAACAGTCAATGCAGAGCTAGAATCAAGGTGATAGGATATTTCATTCCAAAGAAGACAGAATGATTTGTCAGTATTCTTGGAACTCTATGAAAGCATATTTTCAGTGTGATCTGATGAGAGCTGAATTTAGAATTTTTTTAGAACAAAATCATAACCATTAAGTCACAACCTGAGGTATTTTTATACAATAGATTTGAGCATACGTAGCCCTTAAATGTTAGGAAATGCAACAACAACAAGGAAAAAGACAGGAAATGGCTAAGTGTTCCACAGAGCTCCTCTCTTTAGTTGGTCCAAATCAAATCTTAATCTTCTCTCTAGCCTCCTCATCTCCACAAATATTTTAAGGTATTTTAGTATGGATACTAGCTCATCCAGATTTCTTGGATCTGAGTCTTTGTTCTGCTGTCTGCTAGCTGTGATCTTGAGCAATGTACCTAACTTCTAGCTTCATTTTTTTCATCTTTAAAATGGGATGATGTTATATACCTTATATGTTGCTTTTAGAACAAAATGTGGTGAAGCATGCAATATCATCAGTATAACAGTGGAAACATAGTAAGCATTTAGAAGTAATAGTTATCTTTGTTCCTAGTTGTGGTAAACAGAATAATGTCCCTGCAAAGATGTCCACATCCTCATCCTGAGAACCTTTAAATATGTTCAGGTACATGGCAAGAAGGATTTTGCACATCTGATTAAGGTTAAAGGCCTTGAAATGAGGAGATTATCCTGGATCATCTGGGAGTTTCAGTCTAATCACATGGGTCCTTAAAAGACAAGAGCTTTGCTTGGCTATTGTCAGTAGGAGATATGTCTATGGAAGGATTTGTCAGAGACTTGCAACATTACTGGCTATGAACATGAAGTGGGTCAGGAGCTGGGGAACACCTGGAGGGAAAAATCAACAGAGCTTCCAAAAAAGAATGCAGCTTTCTAGACATGTTGATTTTAGTCTGGTTGGACTCATGACCTATAGAACTATAATATAATGAATTATGTCATTTCAAGTCATTGAGTTGAGAGTTTATTATGGTGATAATAGAAAACTAACATATTATTATTAGCTCACACTGTTGAGTTGTCCAAAACTATATTTAAAAATGATTCTCAGTTCCTATCTCTTTTCTAATTGTTGAGGAGCAGTAATTCCAGTAATTCTGGAGCAAGTCTGGTGTTTATGGAGAGAGTTAGGAAGACAGTCTGTTACACAGAGGGGATCCAGTTCATATTTATGCCTGAATTCCTCACTTTAATGATTGAGTTGCCTTTTTCATATTCAGTTTCTGGTGTAAAAGTTCAGGGTGCTCCTTATTTCAAAAGAAATTTTTCTAGTCTAATTCTGAAGAGCACAAACATATGAACAAACATATAAAATTATGCAGAAAGATCAAACCAATCAATTCTAAATAAAATCAGTCCTGAATATTCATTGGAAGGACTGATGCTGAAGCTAAAGCTCCAATACTTTGGTCACCTAATGCTAAGAAATGACTCCTTAGAAAGACCCTGATGCTAGGAAAGATTGAAGGCAGGAGGAGAAGGAAAGGACAGAGGATGAGATGGTTGGATGGCATCACCAATGTATGGACCTGAGTTTGAGCAAACTTTGGGAGTTGGTGATGGACAGGGAGGCCCGGCATGCTATAGTCCATGGGGTTGCAAAGAGTCACACATGACTGAGTGACTGAACTGAGCTAAGACTATACATTTACCCAAACACAGTAAATCCAATGATGGTATAGTACATTTCTTATCTGCCTACTTTTTAAAAGTTCATTAACTTTATAATATGAAGAAAGTTGGCAGATAATAATTTTGAAAGTACTAATTTTAAAGTACATGTATAGACTTAGTTGTTGGGGATTGCTGCTGCCATAGATCTTTGGAATGGAATGTGGGGTGGTTGAGAACGACCTTTATATTCAGGAAGGCTCCATGCCAGCAAGACTATATCTGAGTCACAAATCAGTGACCAGAATTGGTGCTCAGGTTCGATATATTTGGCTTTGGGGACATTTTAATGATTCAACATTTAAACAGTCAGATGATTTCATTATGAAATCAGGAATTCCAGCCAGATTTTCAGATGGTTCTCCATTAATTTTGGGTTTGTGTCACTGTACCTCAATTATCAAATGCAGCTGCCTAGTAGCAGAACCCTCTTAGGAGGAGAGGGTGTCCCCATTCATTGAAAGTCCTCATTTCCCATTCATTCAGACTCAGCAGTTCCAGTAAGAAAACTGATGTCTGAATATCAGAATTCCTACAGCCAGGCTGCCTCATCCAGTTAGTTAACCATGAATTAGAGTATTTTTAGTTTGCAGCCTATGATGTACACTATTAAAGTGATCATAATTATGGTCATTTTAAGCTATAGTGATTTTAATATAGAAATAATGTCAAAGGTTCGGTTTTTTTATGAGTCATGTTCCTACCAAATCCATAAATCACATTGACATAAACCTCAGGAAAACCATCAGACACTTCAATAAATTTTGAATTCATCTATATTGGTTTTCCTTGTAAAATTAAATAACCTTAAATAGTTCATTGGAAGGACTGATGCTGAAGCTGAAACTCCAATACTTTGGCCACCTCATGCCAAGAGTTGACTTATTGGGAAAGACCCTGATGCTGGGAGGGATTAGGGGCAGGAGGAAAAGGGGATGACAGATGATGAGATGGCTGGATGGCACCACCGACTCGATGGACATGAGTTTGGGTAAACTCTGGAAGTTGGTGATGGATAGGGAGGCCTGGCATGCTGCGATTCATGGGGTTGCAGAGTCAGACAGGACTGAGCAACTGAACTGAACTGAAAAGGGGATGACAGATGATGAGATGGCTGGATGGCACCACCGACTCGATGGACATGAGTTTGGGTAAACTCTGGGAGTTGGTGATGGATAGGGAGGCCTGGCATGCTGCGATTCATGGGGTTGCAGAGTCAGACAGGACTGAGCAACTGAACTGAACTGAACTGAACTGAAGTAGTCATGTCACATGCAGAATATGTATGCCATTCTAGTGTAGTATCAAATAGTTGGCCAGTTTTTAAGACTCCTAAAAATTGAGTTCATTACAAAGTTTATACAGAACAAATTGTTTAGAACAAAAAAAGCATAAAATTTGGTGATAAACTGGCAAAGGTCCATGAAAGTGAAACTGATGTAAATAATAGATGTTGTTTTCTAATGGTCAGTTTATTCTTTGATAGATGTAATATTTTTCAAAAAGAGGTAGCAGTCAATGGCTTATAAGGAGATGATAAGATATTGCATAGAATGAAACTATCTAAGGGAATATAAAACCTAGATTGAATTTGCAGGATTTCACTCTGAGTTATCAGTGAAAGAGGCTATTACCAGTTGCAAGTTCTCTGCTAGAGGAGCTGGGCCAGGGGCTTTTGGCATTAGCTTAGCTGATATTAATGATGCTTTTGATTTTGTTTGGCTTCTCTTTATACACATAACAAGTCCTGTATTATCCCTCCTTTAGCAGTGAAGCCTTTCACATTTCTATGCAGAACCTGAGCCTGATGATAATCAACAACCAAGAGCGAAGGGGCAGAGAGCCCTGAGAGGCTGTCTACCAATTGTCGTCGTGGCCACAGGCAACTCTCAGCCTTTCAGCATCTCAGTTTCCTGTTAGCAAATGGGGCGTGGGGTGGGGGGAATATGATTTGTTTGTATGTAGTCAATGCTCTTAGGTGCAAGTAATAGAAAAAACTCTGGCTCCTTTAACCTAAAGAGATTTCCTGGAAACGTTTGTACAGCCTGAGAAGCAGTCTGTAAAATGTGCAGAGACCAAGGTGTTACTGGAAGCTTCAAAGCTCTAATGGTTTTCTCGGAAAGGGGCAATTATAAGCTGTTGTTACCCATTGCTAGGGGCCACTACAGGATACAGAGTGAGAATGCACAGCACTGAAAGGTAAAGCTAACTCTCCCGCTGCTTCCAGCCACCCACTCTACATTCCAGATTCCTGGGCAGAAGCAGGTGGTTGTTCTAGTGTATGTCACATGGCCATGTATTTGCCGAGTGGCAGGAGGCTGGCTTGGGGAGAAGGAAGCCTTCTTTTGGCTTCCATGGTGAGAGAGATGCTCTGACTCACACAGAGGATAACGTCTTCAAAACAGACAAACAGTTGAGATACTGGATGGGTGAAGAGTGGGGTCAGGAATGGAGAGGACAGGAGAGACAGACAGACAGGGAGAGGAATCTATGTTGTCCTTACTTCTTAATCTTCCCAGCTGAGTTGGGTTCTGTAGTAAGACTATACGTAAAAGAAGGTTGAAAACCTTTCGAAACATTACAAAATTATAACATGGTATGGTTATTGTTATTGTTCCCACTGTCACGATCTCAGTTCAAACCTTCATTGTTTTTCACCTGGGCGTTTTCAATATTCTTCTGGCTAACTCAGTGTCTGTAGTATTTTGCCTCTTCACCATGACTCAGCTCTTGTCAACAGCTTTGTCTTCCTATCCAGTGCAGTCATTTCCTCTTCTAGAAACTTCAATGAAACTAACACTGAAACAGCTTAGCAAAGCATATATGTTCACCTCTATCCATGCATATGTCCACCTCTATCCTTCTACAAACCACAGGCTTCTCTTGTTTTGCAAAATGACTATAGAGCTTGATAAGGTGCCACACTGCAGTGCAAAACTTGATAAGATACCACTCTGTAATACAAATTCTGATGTGACTGGCTCCAGCCCCATTCTCCACCTGGATGAACCAAAGGTCTTAGGTTTTTAGAGGGTTGGGAGGGGAAAGGCAGTAGGAAGTCACTGACATGATCATCTGAGACTTCGGTATTTCAATTCAAAGCATATTTACCCTTGCCAGGATTCAACAGAGAGCATGCTCCAAAGCCTTCCAGCAGGAGAAGGCTTTCAGGCTCCCAACACATGTCAGTCTCTGAGTCTAGGCATATAGCCGTCCCTGTCTGCTCATGTGCAACTCTCCGTCACAATAGGGTTGCATCCAATCATAGTGACCTGTGTCACACAATTCCCTGATTCTTCTAGTATAAGCCAAGAAAACTGACCCACTAAATACTAATACACCAGCAGGTTTCCCTGGTGGCTCAGAGGTTAAAGTGTCTGCCTCCAGTGCGGAGACCTGTGTTTGATCTCTGGGTCAGGAGGATCCCCTGGAGAAGGAAATGGCAGTCCACTCCAGTATTCTTGCCTGGAGAATCCCAAGGACGGAGAAGCCTAGTAGGTTATAGTCTACGGGGTCGCAAAGAGTTGGACACGACTGAGTGACTTCACCTACCTACCTAAATACTAAAAACCAGAAGTAGTAGCACCTGTCTGCTCCCCTTCCAGCCACACAATGCATCACACAGTAACTGGGCAACCGACTAAAAATAGTGTTTCCATTAACCTTGTAACATTGCTACCTTTGTCTTACTCGATCAGATTTTCAGACCCCATGTATCCCATTATGGTAGGTTTTATCGTACTATTTTCCAAGAATGTCTTTGCTGATACGGTTTTTATGGGCCAAAATAGCTTTCTTCCTTTTTCTTACTGAAATGCTGTTCACCTTTTCTGAGTCAGTGAACATGGTCTCACCTGTATGAAGTTTCTTTGAGTCTTCTCATTAAAAAGTGAGTTAATTTAGCAGCTAATGGCATGAAGTTCAAGTAGATTTAGTATTTACCTTCTTAGTCAGAGTATGACATGTTAATAGATTTCTTCATCTGCATTTCTACAGCTCTTAATTCAATCTGTTTACTTTTGTGATTAGTTGTTTACAAATCTGTCTTCCCCATTAAATTATATATGTTATTTGAAGACAGGCTTTATGTCTGTTTCATCTCCATGCTCACAGAGTAAAACTTAGTGAATTTAATAAGTGTTTCTTGAATCAGTTAATTAAGTTGATATCTTATCTGTATAATAATGAGAGAAAGGAAGTGACAGGTGAAACATTCACATGATCAGTGCATTTGGGGGTTTGCAAAAGTAGTTTTATCAACAGAATTCAAGAATAGGTCTTAGAGCTAGATAGCATTTCTGTGAAATGTATAGCTATTATCTTGTGACTGCTTCCCACATACTGTATATTTAATCGACATAATCCTGTGCTGGGATATCCCTGTTCATAGGTGAGAAGAGAGGTTGAGTAACTTGCTCAAGTTCTCATTTACTGTAAGTGGAGGAACTCTAGTCAAATAAGGAAAGAAAGCACATTTGGCCACTCTCTTCTCTTCATCATTTTAAGGAAAGCAAAACTACCCCGAAAGTATAAATATATGAGCCAAACGTATATTGGTAAGCTTTGGCTCTGAGTCTCACTGTGCTCAAGTTCAAGTCTGTTAGGTTTTGCATCAGAGCTAGTGCCAGATAGCATGGTATAGGAGACCATCTACCTACTCCTTGGCACTTTCCTCAATGTCCGGCTTCTAACAGCCTCACATTCCTTCTAGTGGATTTAGAATGGATGCAAGCTATCACACTTTTTTATGTCTTCTCTAGCAGAACTCATAAAGCCAGATGTAGTACTTATACATAAAACATTCTGCTTATAAGAACAAGAGCTAACATTTGTGTTCACTATATGCTGAGCACAGTAGTAAACCCCTCAGTATATACATTTTCTCACCTAGTCTTATTAGCTATCTTTTAGGTTAACACTGTTATCATCTCTGTTTTACATATGAATGAGTTGAAGCTAAAGACGTTTATGTAACTCATCATAAATTTATCATAAATTTGTAGGTTTTTAAGTGATAGGGCCACTCAGGGAAGCTAAAAGTATGTCCCAGTAGTATTCTGACTATTGATCAAAATAGCTGCATGGATCGAGTAATTTTAAGCTTCCATTCATCCAACTTATCATTATTCAACTTTTTCTCTGACTTCTTTCCTTAAATTGGATTCTTCACTTTACATTCAATAGTTAGTGTAGTACTGTACACAAGCATCACTCTTGAGCCAGATCCCTAGATCTGAATTCTGATTATTCAGCTTAACCTTCAGCAAGTTACTTAACTCTCAGTGCCTGTTTCCTCTTTTGTGAAATGGGAATGAAAATAATAATACTTATACTCAGTGTGATGGGTTAATATATATTTATCCATATGTGTGTGTGTGTGTGTGTGTGTGTGTGTGTATATATAATATATAAGGCATTTACAGCAGTGCCTCACTTGTGTTTTTTTTATATTTATTAACTGCAATTTGGAAGATATGTGCTTTTGCTTTGGATTATAAAAATATAAATAATACCTATCCGCTTGAGAACTTTACAGTCTACCAGAAGAGAGAGAAATACATCCTTTTAACCAGTTAATGAAAATGAATAAAAGACAAAGTTAATTACTGAAAAAGGTTATAGGCAATGTGCTATGGCCATTTGCTTGTACAAAGTTATAGGAATGGATGAAAAATGAGGGATAAAAAGAAAGGAGGAAAAATACATTAAGTACGAATTAGGAAGTGAGGGGTGTGTGAAAGGACTGATCATTTAATAGCTGGGAAACTCAACGATTATTCTATCTCCTTGAGACTTTTTCTCTCTTAGTAAAATGGAGAAATTATACCCACCTTATAAAGATATAGTATTAATGTTTAAGTGACTACAAGAATGGCTGTAAAATAACATATGGTTAACCAGATAATATGAAATCTATCTTATTATTAACTATAAAAGAGATTATTATATCCAAGGAGAAATTTGGAATTCAGAATAAGAAGACATTTCTCTCCTAGTCTAACTCATTTTTGCCTCAGCCCATACCTGTTTCTGTAGCTGTAGGCATCTAGACCACCACGATTCCTTGCTCACTGTCTACATCCAGTTCATCTACAGTCTTTTGTTTTTGTTTTCAGAATAAAACTCAAATCTGCACCCTTGTCTTTATCTCGCTCCCAGTATATAAGTCCAAGCCGCCCTACTGTTGCCAGCACCATATTGGTTCTCCATGTTTGTTCTTACAATTTCCACCCTATTCTGTGCACAGCAGTCAGAGCAATAATTTAAAAGCAAAAATTGAACCATGTTATACCCTTGCTTCTTGCCTTCAGTACCTTCAGGGGACCTTCTTTACAAATCTGTGATGCAGTTTCTCCTTTCCTCTCCTCTTCTGTCTTATCCCCTCTGCCTTGCTTCTCATGTTTCGTCTCATTGGCCTCTTCTTTTTTCCTGGAAGAAATCCCAGACCCAGCTCTTCTTCAGAGATTTCCTGTATTCTGTCTCTTTCATTAGGAACACTTTCCCTCCCTTTCCTCTTGCTCAGTTCTTTTCCATATCCTTTAGATTTTAATGTTATTACCTTCCTTGTCTATTTTATATAATTAGCCTCTTCCCCATTCCCTGTGATTCTAAATCATGCCACCTATGTTTCCTTCAAAAACTAGTATCACACACAAACCTTTCTATGTGTTTTTCTTACTTGTGGCCTATTTTTCTCCAGCTCCTGTTAGATCCACAAAGGCAAGGAAAATGTTGCTTCTGCTTTGTTCCTCATTGGATACCCATAATAGTTCCTGGGAAGTACTTGATGACTGAATACCAGTAGACATTTGGATTCATTAATTCATTCAAAAAATATGTGTAGATTACTACCAAGAGCATCAAAGCACATCATATCATAGTTTTATGGAATAAAAATATATTGTATTAGGGAATGTGGAGCATTGTGTATGTATATACTTTACCAGAGAAGGCAACGGCAACCCACTCTTGCCTGGAGAATCCCGTGGACAGAGGAGCCTTGTGGGCTACAGTCCATGAGGTCTTGAAGAGTCAGACATGACTGAGCAACTTCACTCTTGCTTTTCACTTTTGTGCACTGGAGAAGGAAATGGCAACCCACTCCAGTGTTCTTGCCTGGAGGATCCCAGGGACGGAGGAGCCTGGTGGGCTGCCATCTATGGGGTCGCATAGAGTCGGACAGGACTGACGCGGCTTAGCTGCAGCAGCAGCAGCATATACTGTACCTCATCTAGTATATCATGTCTGCAGAGTTTGTTAGTGCCTTTGGAAGACTGACAATCAAATACCTCACCAGGAACCTGAGACTGAATTAAATTAAGACTTTTTCTCCTTTGTCACGCCCGGTTATCATACCTGTCTGATTCTATTTGAGGAAAAGTTTGAGGTATACTTCTAAAATACTAGTAGGTGGTTGCCATGGCTCTTTCTTTCTGCTTTCTAAGTCACATTGCATAGAATTTGTCTCAGATGTATTATACAAGATGAAACTCAGTTACATGCCGCACAGTGAGCTCATCTCTGTCAGTTCTGCTAGTCTCTTACTCATGTTTATTGCTGCTGCTGCTGCTGCTGCTGCTAAGTCGCGTCAGTCATGTCCGACTCTGTGCAACCCCATAGACGGCAGTCCACCAGGCTCCCCGCCCCTGGGATTCTCCAGGCAAGAACACTGGAGTGGGTTGCCATTGCCTTCTCGAATGCAGGAAAGTGAAAAGTGAAAGTAAAGTCGCTCAGTCGCGTTTGACTCTTCGTGACCCCCATGGACTGCAGCCCACCAGGCTCCTCCATCCATGGGATTTTCCAGGCAAGAGTACTGGATTGGGGTGCCATTGCCTTCTCCACATGTTTATTGCTAAACCAAGCTTATTTTGTCTGTATATTTTCTTCTACTGCAATATAATGACCTGAATATGTTATTCCAAGCTTATCCCAGCAGAGAAATAGAATGACATTGTTAATCTCTTTGCACTGGTTTCTGTGTTCAATCTATCAATAGCTAAATCTTTTTGTTAACCATAGTAAGTATAAATTTGAGGCACTTTCAACACAAATGTTCTTGTATTATTGTTCCTTTCTAGTTTATCTTATCCTGTCAAACATCTCCCTGGTTCAATTAGATTCTCCCTGGAGATTTCACTGATATTGTTCCAAGTAGAAACTCTTACCCATGTTTCTAGTCTTTTTTTTTTTTTTAATCTTGTAAGTATTTTTCAAGTATAGTATTTTCTTTTTAATTTTGTAAAATCTTGTATGCACATAGTAGAACCAGTCCATAAAAATGAATTAGGTTAATATTTATCAATAGAAGTCCTATTTAAATTCAAGGAAAAACAAACACATGTGTTTTAAAAAGTTCAACACTGGTGAATTTAAATATGCCACATTTATGTGAAACCTTTAATTTTTCTTTCATATTGCTATGTGTTTTATTTTATATATGCTTTATTTTCTTTCTGATACAGAAGTATTGATGTGCCCAGTAAAAAAAAGCCACAAAAAGGAGGAGGGAAATTAAAATCCTCCACTGTCCCATATCTTATTAGTATTTTAGAAATAGTTCTTTATCTATGCATGCAATGCATATATCTTTTAAAATTA
>SJYC01069692.1:0-38968 GCA_006408675.1 Madoqua kirkii
GAGCCTGGTGGGCTACAGTCCACAGAGTCGCAAAGAGCCGGACACGACTGAGTGACAATATGACATTGTAAAAATTCTTTAGATCTATTTAAAGAAAGGGAAAAAGTTCCAGTAGGAGGCAGAAAGAGAGTGAGGTGGCCAGTTTGTGAGGGTTTCATGGCTGAGGATTTTCTAGGGTAATGAATCATAACAAGTAAAGAAGCATAATATTGTCAAGGGGCAATAAACTGAACAACACAGAAAACAGGCAGACAAAAGAAGACAAATAGCCAGGGAGAAGCGCTTCCCTGGTGGCTCAGTAGAAAAGAATCTGCCTGGCAAGCAGAAGACACAGGTTCATCCCTGGGTCAGGAAGATCCCCTGAGGAGGAAATGGCAACCTGCTCCAGTACTCTTGCCTGGAGAATTCCATGGACAGAGGAGCCTGACGGGCTGCACTCTACGGGTCGCAGTAAGAGTTGGATGTGACTGAGTGGCTAAACGACAAGACAGGGAAGAAGACAGGAGACAGACTTCTCAGAAGCAACAATGGAAACTAGTACTGATCTACTCAACACCTGAGAATATAGTCACCAGCAAAAATGAAAGATATAAATAAACATAAAAATAATAAAATCTAAATAAATAAAAGGAAAAATAAGGCATTTTTTTTAGATGAGCTTCCCAGCAACAGAGACTCTCACTAGAGGAAATCCTATGGGGGGAAAAAAAATGTACACATAGGCGTGAAGAGCAAGGATTATATAGATACAGTCCAGTGTTTAAGGCTCTGCACTTCCAGTGCAGAGGCCTCGGATTCAGTCCCTGGTTGGGAAACTGAGATTCCACATAAGGGCAGCCAAAAAAATTTTTTTAATTAAAAAAAAAAAAAATATATATATATATATATGGGCTCAGTCTCCACAGAGGCAGAAGGCAAATGCCTTTGTTGTTCACTCTTTGGCAGTGCTCTTGGTAAGTGCCAATTTGTAGCTGACAAAGGGTAAGCCAGAGATGGTGTTGTGTCAGAAGACAATACAAGGCAACCGTTTCCACGGCTTTTCAGAGAGAATAATTATCCCTCAGCTTTTCTGAGAAAATAAACTCAGAGAACAAGGGCCATTAATAATCACACAGGCTTGAAATCCAGACTTACTCATATTTTGGATGCCTGGAGATCAGAGCACAGTTTAGCCTTCCAACGGAGCCCCAAGCTCTGAGCTGGTTGATTTGAGATGTGTATAAGAGACAGATATATATATATGTGTGTGTGTGTATATATATAAAAGCAAGTCTGAGTGAGCCTTCACCATATAAAACAGTAATGATCACTGTAGATTTTTAGGTGTCTTCGATGTATGATGTGCAATGCATGTTTCTGCTTACAGCCCTAAAAAATCTTCTGTGAAGATCTGTAAAACTGTTCAATACCCTGTGTATATATGTGTGCTTGCCTTCAGATGTGCTGCACTCACAGGATGAAATTAGATTTAAGGGAAGAGATGATGGCTCAGATAATTTGGATTTATTCAGATTACTGTGTGTCACTAGTCCATGAGCAGAAACAAATGTGAAGTTGGTCCCTTAGTCATATAATTGTATGCTATTTGAAGAGAAGATTGCCAGTGATCATTCTCTTCCAGCTGGATTTAGACAAACTAAGTTCACAAGTTGACGACCTAGAGGACTAGGATGGTTGGGGAGAGGGAGGCTCAAGAGAGAGAGGATCTATATACATCGATGTTGTTGGGGCTTCCCAGGTGGTGCTGCTGCTGAGTCGCTTCAGTCGTGTTCGACTCTGTGCGATCCCATAGACGGCAGCCCGCCAGGCTCCTCTGTCCATGGGATTCTCCAGGCAAGAGGACTGGAGTGGGTGCCATTGCCGTCTCCTCCCAGGTGGCACTTGTGGTAAATAAAAAGTGATAGAACATGTGATGCCAGTGAAAGTCACTCAGTGTCCGACTCTTTGCGACCCCATGCACCATACAGTCCATGGAATTCTCCAGGCCAGAATCAGGAGTGGGTAGCCGTTCCCTTCTCCAGGGGATCTTCTCAACCCAGGGATTGAACCCAGGTCTCCTGCATTGCAGATGGATTCTTTACCAACTGAGCTATCAGGGAAGCCCAAGTATAAAGATCCCACCTGCTAATGCAGGAGACATGAGAGACACTGGTTCAATCCCTGGGTTGGGAAGATCCCCTGGGGGAGGACATGGCAACTCACTCCAGTATTTTGCCTGGAGAATCCCATGGACAGTGGAACCTGGTGGGCTACAGTCCATAGTGTTGCACAGAATCAGATACAACTGAAGCGACTTAGCATATACATACACACTGTTGTTTAGTCGCTAAGTCGTGCCTGACTCTTTTGCAACCCCATGGACTGTAGCTGTGGAATTTTCCAGGCAAAAATACTGGGGTGGTCTACCATTTCCTCCTCCAGGGAAAATTTTTGACCCAGGGTATGAACCCGCATCTTCTGCACTGCAGGAGGATTCTCTGTGGCTAAGTCATCAGGGAAGCTCATATCTATAGATAAATAATTATGAATGATTGGTGGTGTTGTACAGCAGAAACCAACATAACATACTCTAAAGCAATTATCCTCTAATTTTAAAATTAAGTAGATTTTTAAAGTATAAAAATTTAAAAAATAAGTTCAGAAGGAAAATGTCTTAGACAAAACTAAGTGAAGTAATTAGAAGTAATCAGTAATGTGAAGGGCATTCACACTTACTAAACTGTCAGAAGTAAACATTCTGAGCCCTCATCACTAATAAAATAACAATCCCTACAGCTACTAAGGTGTCGACTAAAAAAAAAATGTCCAACTAGAGAGTTGTGATTAAATTTTATTTGGGGCAAAATGAGGACTGCAGCCAGGGGGGAAGTACCTCAGATACCTGAGATACTGTGGGGGAAAGTCAGTATATAAGGTTAGGCGAAGGGGGAGTTCAATGCCATGAAGCACCCATTTTACAAAAGGTTTTTGTTAGTCGTGAGGATCTGATGTCACCATGAAGGGATTTAGTGCTTCTCTAGATATGAACAGATACAAGGATTGATATCATAAAATCTGTTCCTAAAAATATCCAACTATCTAAAGACCTGTTCCACCAGATTCCCTGGAGCACAGCGTGCCTCACTCCACCCTGAACTCCCTCCGGGGTTGTTGAAGGTCAGCAGCTGTGGCAGCCTGGGGCTCAGTCTCCACAGAGGCAGAAGGCAAATGCCTTTGTTGTTCACTCTTTGGCAGTGCTCTTGGTAAGTGCCAATTTGTAGCTGACAAAGGGTAAGCCAGAGATGGTGTTGTGTCAGAAGACAATACAAGGCAACCGTTTCCACGGCTTTTCAGAGAGAATAATTATCCCTCAGCTTTTCTGAGAAAATAAACTCAGAGAACAAGGGCCATTAATAATCACACAGGCTTGAAATCCAGACTTACTCATATTTTGGATGCCTGGAGATCAGAGCACAGTTTAGCCTTCCAACGGAGCCCCAAGCTCTGAGCTGGTTGATTTGCTTGTTTACCACCAGAACAGGAGAGCTGAACTCGGGCCTGCGGGTGTGTAGTGTGAAGGTCCATGTGCGGGATGTGGTGATGGACTTCTGTTTTGGGGGGAGTCAGGCTACGGAAAAAGGATCGTCTGGGTTTGATTTCCAGTCCGCAGTGAGAACTGGGTAAAACTGTGAAGTGGAAATCCTGTGTGAGCTGGACTGAGACTGCCTGACAAGGTCACCGCAGGGTGTTTCTCATTTGTCAGCTGCAGCCCTAGAGCAAAGAGGCTCTGCCTCGGCCCTGCCTTCCCCACCCGCCTTGGGCATGACTCCAGACCAGAAAATTCCTGGAAAAGAAGACTTTGTGGGGAAAGGAAGAAAGTTTGTGCTAAAGCTGAGCTCAGAAAGAAGGAATCTTGGAAAGATCCATTTGGGGGAGGAAAGCAGTGAAGCTGAGCTCTGTTTATCAGGCAGACGAAATTCAGCTACCAAAGAAATTCAACCAATGGCTAAAACAGTCAGGTGATTCCTTACACCTTGAACTTTCTATTATCTATCCTTTTTATAATGTCACTTTTCTGGTTACCATGGTTAAGTAACAACCACTCAGACTCAGTGGCATAGTATAACCACTGTATCGTGAGCATGGCCCTGCAGGGCAGGAATCCGGGCCAGACTCAGCAGAGATGGCTGTCTGCTTCCCAGTGCTTGGGTCCTCAGCTGAGGAGATGGAACTGAAGGTGCCTGGGCAGTGGGAACTTAAGACTCTCCCAGGGGCTTATTCACCCCTGTGCCAAGTGCCAAATGGGGCACCTACCCTTGGCCTCTCTGCGTGGTCTGACATCCTCTTTGGTGCCCTGGTGACCCCAGTGGACTTTGCTCGTCATGACTCAGTGCACACCGTGGCAGCTGGATCACGTTTTCTCACCCTGCCTGGGAGGTCATGCTGTGTCACTTCTGCTGAGTTCTACCGGTCACAGGCATGTCACAAGCCCGCATACATTACACAGGCTTCACCCTTTGATGAGAGAATTCAGGCCACGTGGTTGAGGAGTGTAGAGGGTGGAAGGTGCTGCTGGGGTTGCTTTTGAAAGCTGCAGGTGGAGACCATCATGTCTCTCACTGCAGTGCCTAGTAGTCACTTTCTATAGCAGACACCTGTACAGGAGGTCTGTGTGGGCAAATGTGCCTTGGCGTGACACAAGAGAAATTATCCCATCACCTTCCCAGGCCAAAAGACCTCCTGTAGAGTAGGAGGAAGAAAGCTAAAGGTTGGCCCAAGCTGTAGAAGTGACTTTGAGAATGAGAACTAGGGAAATGTGAGAGAGCCAGACAGGGCTAAGGCCACCTTGCTGGGACATACTCGTGACAGGGTGGAGGGCCTCCTATGACCTTCCGAACCACTCGCTTCTGCTCATGTGTATGATCTGGACACATGCGACGTCTCTCTAGTGGTTCTGACATCCTCAAGGCACCTTGGCAAAACTAAAATCCATCTCACTGAGCTTGGAGAGCTGGTTTGGCAAGAGACCTACTGATGTGATTGGGAAGGCTTTAAAATTAAAATGGCAAAACGAATACAATATTGTAAAGTAAAAAAAAAAAAAAAACAATAATAAATAAAATTTCTTTTTTCAACTTAAAAAAAAATTAAAATTCAGGGAAATGGGGAGATGTGACTCTGACATGTAAAAAGAGACCTTTGAATGGAAAGAGTATGTACTCAGATGAATTTTGCAGAGTTTGAGAGGACAATCTATCCTTTTAATGAATGGATAAAACTGAGCTCTACCCAGTTTTCAGCTCCCTCCCTCCTGCTCCATTTCCTATAAACACTCTCTTTTACTAGAATCTATTTTGTTTTGCAGAAGTCACAGATGCTTTTCCTTTATTAAAAAATATCACACCCTTTTACATTTCAATTTTGGAGTTTCTCCTGAGAGAGGAAGTTGAATAGCTGCCCAGAAATTGCCGAGTGAAGTGATCACCAGAATAATATTTAACCAGTTGATGAAGGGTGTGACCTTTAAGTGACCACTCCTAGGATAACCTATCGCTTCACTGGCCACAGAAAAGGAGAACTGAAGAAGTCAAGATCAGTCATGTTCTCTGGGAACAGGGTCATTGCTGGATAAAGCAAGCATAAGCCGTATGTGTGCCCCTCCCCTCTTCCCAAGCTTCATGTGAGACCTCAACACACAGAAACGTGACCGCCAAAAATAGGAAATCACCCTATTGCAAGCAAATGGAAAGGAGGGCAAAAGCATGAAAATATCCCTGCCAACCGAGAGGTCATTTTACAGTAGTCTGAACGGCAGTTACCTTAAAACCAGGCTAACACAGCAGCACCATCCCCTGGATGCTGCCCAGCCTTCAGGCCCTTTTCTCTACCAGGAGAGCCCTCAGGCATCAGAAGCAGTACCGTGCATTTGTCCCAAGGCTCTGGTGATGTCCTGGATGGAGACCCTCAGTCGCTGCAGGGCTTGAAGCAAGGAGTCTGGGCTGGGCTGCAAGATGGCGTTCACAGCCTGAACCAGGGCCTGGAGACAAGATTCAGTCCCTCAGTGCATGAATATTCACTTATGGTCCACTGAGGTGGGGAATCCAGGAAGAGCAGCCTCTGCCTGCTGGACCCTGTGGCAGGGCTCCCCTAGGGAGTGCTCCTTACCGGATTGGCTGTGAGATCCTCCTGATAGGACAGTCTCTCTGGTCACCAGCTGGATGGACCTGGTTGGGTCTTTCTGGATCTTTGCCCTGGTTGCTCCTTCTTGTCCCTCTCAGGGGCCTCCCTCCCTCATTTCTCTCCTTCCTTCTTCTGGAGTTATCACACGTGAGTATCCTTCCTACTTCTATGCCTTGAATTGGGACACCTTCACTCCTCAACTCTGTCTTACAGAAAATCAGAATCTGTGGACCCCTCATCTCCAGAGCCCCCTTCATTAGCAGCCTCCACTTTGTCTGAACCCCTTACCAGTATTTTATTTTGTTTCCATAATAAACACACAGAATAAACACATGGATGAGGAGTAAAGTGACCACACAGTTTCACAGTTGAAGGAGGGAGCGGTAATAATGGTAGTCCAATCTGGTCACCCCACTCTAGACACGGAAGGCACCCAGAATATGCTTATCAGGGAAAGTGGTGAAGGACAGAAATCTAACTCCAATGTCTCTAGGCAAGACATGGATGCTCTATGGACATCTGACCTTCCTGGGACCTGCCTGAACCTTAAAGAGATTCAAGTTTACAACCCCAGTGGGCTAGGTTACCTCAAGGATGATACATTTTTAGTTTAGCTAGTTTTTTTTTTTTTTAACTTTTCCTTTTATATTGAAGGTATAGCTAATTAACAATGTTTTGATAGTTTCAGGTGGACAGCAAATGGATTCAACCACACATATACATGTAATTAGTTCCCTGTGCTATACAGTGGGTCTTCATTGGTTCTCAAGGATGCTTCATTTGAACTTAGAGCCTTTGTATGGTGTCTCCTCCCGCCAGAGATCAGCCTCTGTCTCTCCATCTCTGTCTTTCTGTCTACATTACTCAAGGATTAACTTTCAGACCTGTCATTTCCCATGGGGAGTTTTGCCCAATCTGTCGAGTCTGAATTAGATTTTAGATGTCTTTCCATGAAACTCAGCACTCTTTTTCTCATTACACCCTATTATCAGCCCACCTTCCCCCACTGAATCCTGAGCCTCTGTTGGAGGCCAGAGCAATGCCTTTCTTATTCCCCCAGATCTCCCATTGCCTAGAACAATGCTTGTTTGTTGATGGGCAAATGGTCAATTCTAAGCTTTATGGTAGTTGAGGAAAGGGAGCTAGAACTTCTATCTCTTTGCTTAACTAACCAAAACAGGAGTCTATATTGATTCAGTCACTGCAGGGAAAGGGTCTGGGTGGGAAGGAAAACTCAGATAGATTTCTCATTTAGGAAGAAAAAAAAAAAAGTGCTTTGGGTGGAAAGATACCTTAATCCCAGGCACGGCTGCTTTCTCCACCAAAACAGTCACCAGTATAAAACCACGCAGGCTTTCTCCCCCAGGGAATGAGACAATGATGTCCAGGTTCCTTGGGAGAGAGAAATGACCACGTGGGTGGAGAGGTTTGGGCCTGGTGAGTATGCAGGGCCCAGCAGTGGCCTCGAGTCAGGTAACTTCTAGTCTAAGGTGGAACCAGCAGTCAGCCTTCTCATCGCTGCAAGATGACTGAGGACAAACATCTCTTCAGCGACATTCAGGAAGGAAAGGGACACCATCTGCTCCAGCCCAAGTTCACCTGAGCTGAACTCCCAAAGTCTGGCACAGCCTTGATTGTCGCGACCACCACTTCCACCTCAGGAAACCACTAAAGCATGAGTGGACGAGTACGGCTGATTCTTCACACACCCTTCCTGTTCGGAACACAGAGTCATAGAGCTCCAGGGAGCATAAAATGATAGCTGCTCCATCATGTCTGAATCTTTGGGACTCCATGAACTGTGGCCTGCCAGGCTCCACTGTCTGTGGGATTTCCCAGGCTAGAATACTGGATGGGGTTGCCATACCCTTCTCCAGGGGATCTTCTCAACCCAGGGACTGAACTGAACCTGAGTCTGCCACACTGCAGGCAGATTCTTACCATCTGAGACACCTGGAAGGCCCAGGCTATGGCTAACTCCACACCCCTTTTCTACAGACAGAAATATATGGCCCAAAGAAGCAAACTCATTTCCCCAAGTTCATCCAGTTGCTTAGTCACTGTACCTGCTTGAGAGCTGTTTCATAACTCAGGCAGGGACTCTCTCTAATCAGTCTCCCCCCATCCTCCACCAAATTCTGTATTATAGTAGTGAAAGCTGAAGACTAATAGAGGATCATTCTTAAATGGCCTGTTATCACATGAATTCAAACACCCTAGAGCTGGATCCAGGCTATAAAGCATGCAAACTTCCTTCCATAAATCACCTTTGCCTCTAACATTTTAAAAACAAGAAGAAATGAAAAACACAAAAGAAAACTAAGTCAGGGACTCCCATAGTTTCATTAGAGTTACATTTCTGTGCAAAATGGGGTCTTTGCCCTTCATCTCTCCATCTTTCAAGCAAAAGCTTTTATGCTGAACCCCTTATTGAGCTGAGGTTTGTTGATAAGAGAGGCATGTCAACTTAGAGGTTAACTGTGCTCTCTAGGTAAAGAGAAGTCTAAAAATGTCTCAACCAGACTTGTCCCACAAACTCCAGTCTCTGTAACATTTAAACAGGATTCTGTAGCTGTATTAGCCACAACCTGCCCTTTGTTCTTTCATAGAAGTTATGATGAGACCAGAGATCTTTTTCAGATTTTGCGTGTGTGTGTGGTAAGCGGTTCAGTTGTGTCCAACTCTGTGCAACCGCATGGACTGTAGCCTGCCAGTCTCCTCTGTCTGTGGGATTCTCCAGGCAAGAGTAATGGCATGGGTTGCCATGCGCTCTTCCAGGATATCTTCCTGGCCCAGGGATCAAACCCATGTCTCTTACTTCTCCTGCATTACTGCACTGGAGGCAGGTTCTTTACCACTAGATCATTAGACTTGAAAAAATCACAGAGAATTAGAGAGCTGGTGGAGCTTTGGTGTTTGGGGGGTGGTGAGGAGTGGTTTCTTTGTTTGTTCTTCTTGCATTGCCTTTTACTTTTTTTTTAAATGTACAAACTGAAAAATGTAGCAAAGAAAATTAATTCCTTAATTTATACATAGCAGAGGCAACTATTGTTAACTTTTGGGCTGTTGATTTGAGGCATATGTTCTTCTAGTCTTTTTGTGTGTGTGTGCATTTTTATAATTGATATATTATACATGCAATATGGGATGCTTTCTTTTTTGTATGGTTATTTTATTGTAAGTTTTTACAGTTAGCGAAAATCCTAAAGTGAGTACGGGGTCTCAAAGAGTCAGATACAGTTGAGTGACTGAACTGAACTAAAGTGAGTGAAGGATTTCTGATAGCTTACCTGATTTCCAGGGGTCTAGTCCAATTTCAATGATTGATAAAAGAAAAAGAAAAGAAAGGAACAAATCAGTTTGCAAACTTGATACACCTTCCAGGGTCATGTGTACACAAGTCATGTGCATTTGTGAGCAAATGAACCTGCAGACACACACCCATAGTACACAGTTTGGATGTCAGGGGCTGTGACTAGACTATGAACATGAGGGCAGCAGAATACACCATCCCAAATACACTGTTTTGGTGGATTATTTTGAATTAAAGTTACTTGAGAAATAGCAGATGCCAAAAGGACACGCTGACCTCTTTGTGCCCTAGAAAATAGGAAATAAATCTTCCAGGTGAAGGGCATCCTCCCTGTACCAGGAGGTAGAGAGATAGTCTTATCACCAGAGACAGGATTCAGGGCTGTGGAGCTTGTGGAAACAAACTTTGCTACCTCTCCCCTAATTAGCTACCCCAAGACTTAACCCCAGTGTCTTGTCAAGTTTTTACAAATGTACTGCTTCCTTGTCTAGAAGGTATAGAACCTGCCTGCTTTCATCACATTTTCAGCTTCATATTTTTGTGGAGTTCCAACATGTGCAAAATTAAATTTGTTTTTCCTCTGTTCATCTCTGCATACATGAGTGCTCAGTCGCTTCAGGTGTGTCTCTCTGTTTGTAACCCTATGGACCATAGCCGACCAGGCTCCTCTACCCATGGAATTCTCCAGGCAAGAATACTGGAGTAGGTTGCCATGCCCTCCTCCAGGGGATCTTCCCCACCCAGGGGACTGAATTCGCATCTCTTACGTCTCCTGCATGGGCAGGCAAGTTGTGTACCGCCAGCACCATCTGGGACACCCTCTCTGTTCATTTGTCTTATATCAGTTTGATGATTAGACTAGCCAAGGAGCCTAGATGTGAAGAAGGGCAAAGTTTTCTTCCCTACAGGTCTTGGTGTAACAAAGAGTGAGCCAAATCTCAATATACATATCAGACTCAAAACACTGAGCCTATGCCCATCCAAACAATTTATCTTGTTCCTTCTATACCTTTGTAACAACTTGTCCCAGCGTGTTCAGAGTGGATTGAGAGGAAATTCCTGCAAACTGTGAATTTTGAACTTGTGTTTAAGTTCATCCCTTCTTTGGCACCACAAGTGTGTTAGTCGCTCAGTCATGTCCAACTCCTTGTGACCACATGGATTGTAGCCTGCCAGGCACCTCTGTTTATGGAATTTCCTAGGCTAGAATACTGGAATGGGTGGCCATTTCCTTCTCTAGGGGATCTTCTGGACCCAGGGATCGAACCTGGTCTCCCACATTGCAGGCATTCTTTAATATCTGAGCCATCAGGGAAGGCCCCAGGTAATAAATATGAGCATCCCTCATCCAAAAGACCTGACAAAGTTTGGTCTTTTCCTGCAGCAAGAGAAATCACAAACCTCTCCCTTACCCGATTCTCATTTGTTCAGATCCCAAGCACCCTCTCCGGGTCTTACCTTCCTGGGTTCCTAGTAGCCCAGTTGGCCAGCACCAAGTCCGAGTGAATGAGGATAGGAGGGAGCCCCAGTTTCCTGGAGACCTCAACAAAGGGCAGAGCAAGGTTTCTTGGCAGAATCTTGTGGATATAAATGCAGACAGTTAGCACATTATCGAAAGAATGCAATGGAGGAAGTAATCTGTCTCTTTCCTTTTTATTGGCATATAGTTCTTTTACAATGCTGTGTTAGTTTCTGTATAATTAGCTCTTGTGTAGTTAGTACAGGAAAGTGAAGCAGCTACATGTGTATGTATATTCCCTCGTTTTTGGATTTCTTCCCGATTTAGGTCACCACAGAGCACTGAGCAGAGTTCCCTGTGCTATATAGTAGGTTATCATTTGTTATCTATTTTATACACAGTATCAATAGTGTATGAGCTTCCCAGGTGGTACTAACAGTAAAGAGCCTGCCTGCCAATGCAGGAGGCATAAGAGACGTGGCTTCGATCCCTGGGTCAGGAAGATCCCCTGGAGGAGGGCATGGCAACTCAGTCCAGTATCCTTGCCCAGAGCATCCCCTGGACAGAGGAACCTGACAAAGACCCAGTTCATGGGGTCTCAAAGAGTTGGACATGACTGAGCAACTATGTCAATCTGTTTTTAATTCCTAAAAATCGTGCGGTAAAGAAGCAACCTGAGAATAAAAATGGAATTATATGAATGATCCATATAATTAATCCATGTAATTAATATATATACTTAATCCCGTCTGCCTCCAATGCGGGAGACCCAGTTTTGACCCCTGGGTCGGGAAGATCCCCTGGAGAAGGAAATGGCAATCCACTCCAGTATTCTTGCCTGGAGAATCCCATGGACGGAGAAGCCTAGTAGGTTACAGTCCACAGGGTTGCAAAGAGTCGGACACGACTGAGCGACTTCACCTTCACCTTCACCATATAATTAATATAAATATAACACACACCTCACTCTCATATTTATTCTTTAACAACCTAGTGGATGTATTATTTATGAGTATGGTCTGAAAATATGTGAAAAGTACAAAATTGGAACATGTGTGTACATATATAGTATAAAATAATCTCTGAAAATTGTACAATGAAGAGCATGAACAAATGTGGAGGCATAAGTGGGGACTGAGTTGATGAGCAGTGGGGAAATATCCCCCCCCCCCACGCCTCATATATATATATATCCAGATAGATAATGTAGATATCTGCATACAAGTGTTTGTGTAGAGTCTTAGTTTTAGGAACAAATATGTGTATGTGTTTGTGTATATATATGTGTGCTTGTGTCCTTTTCTCAGGGAGATGGATGGAAAGACTAGAACATTTCATCACACACAATAGAAACTTCAAGTAAGTCACCTCAGGACAGTCCCCATTCAATCCCTGAGTAATGTGAGGGCCATTCTAAAGAACTCTATTTGTATAAATATCCAGAAAATTTACCAGGACCCATGGGTATGGGAGTGGGGGTTCTAACCATCAACAAGGCGAAATAGATTCAAAAGAACATTTTTATGTCTCCTCTCATGCACTTCCAACTTCCTTTCCTCTTAATGTAAAAATACCTATTCACAGAAAGTGGAAAGGAGCTAAAGAGTCTCTTGATGAGGATTAAAGAGAGCTGGCTAAAAACTCAGCATTCATAAAAGTGGGATCATGACATCTGGTCCCATCACTTCATGGCAAATAGATGGGGAAAAAGTGGAAGCAGTGACAAATTTTATTTTCTTGGGCTCCAAAATCACTGCAGTGGCTGCAGCCATAAAATTAAAAAGACATTTGCTTCTTGGAAGGAAAGCTATGACAAGGCTAGACAGCATATTAAAAATCAGAGACAAATGTCCATATAGTCAAAGTTATGATTTTTCAGTAGTCATATATGGGTGTGAAAGTTGGACCATAAAGAAGGCTGAGCACTGAAGATGCTTTTCAAACTGTGGTGCTGGAGAAGAGTCTGGACCGCAGAGGTGCTGGACTGCAAGGAGATCCAACCAGTCCCTCCTAAAGGAAATCAGTCCTGAATATTCAGTGGAAGGACTGATGCTAAAGTTGACGTTCCAGTCCTTTGGCCACCTGATGTGAAGAGCTGACTCACTGGAAAAGACCTTAATGCTGGGAAAGATAGAGGGCAGGAGAAGGGAGGGACAGACAGTGCAGAAATGAGGTGTCTCTGTAGTAGAAAAGTAAAAGGAGGAAATACAGGGAAAGTAGAGATGGTTTGAGGTTGCATGTGGGAATGGGTGTCGGGAGCTCAGCGGTGATCTGGAAGGTCATAGACACACCAGAAGCTGGGGTCTTCCTCCCTTTTCACCTACTTCATCCCTTCCCCAATTGAGGATGGTGGTCTGGAGAACAGAAAGAAGAGGAAAAATCCATTGGGATGTACCATCATGTGTGCCTAGACTTCAAACTTTTCAACATCAAGCACATGACTCTTTAAATTTAGATGTCTTGACATCAAAACAGTCTGTAGCAGCTCTCTGCTTACCTCCTGTCTCCTATCTCACTTTGCTTTGCTTTCATCACTGGGAGTCTCCTCTATTTACTTGAGAGACAGATGGTGGAATAAACCTAGGCAAACAAAGTAAGAACAGGTAGCTCACTCAAGCTTGGAGAAGCAAAACAAGGGTAACATCCTGATTTCTGTAAAAGGTCCATTTATAAAAAAGTGAAACCAATGGTAATTTATACTGAGGTAAGTGAAACTCCTCTTGAGAAATCTGTACAGGTCAGGAAGCAACAGTTAGAACTGGACATGGAACAACAGACTGGTTTCAAACAGGAAAAGGAGTACGTCAAGGCTGCATATTGTCACCCTGCTTATTTAACTTCAATGCAGAGTACATCATGAGAAACATTGGACTGGAAGAAACAAAAGTTGGAATCAAGTTTGTGACCACGGGAAAAATATCAATAACCTCAGATATGCAGATGACACCACCCTTATGGCAGAAAGTGAAGAGGAACTAAAAAGCCTCTTGATGAAAGTGAAAGAGGAGAGTGAAAAAGTTGGCTTAAAGCTCAACATTCAGAAAATGAAGATCATGGCATCCGGCCTGATCACTTCATGGGAAATAGATGGGGAAACAGTGGAAACAGTGTCAGACTTTATTTTTGGGGGCTCCAAAATCACTGCAGATGGTGACTGCAGCCATGAAATTAGAAGACGCTTACTCCTTGGAATAAAAGTTATGACCAACCTAGATAGTATATTCAAAAGCAGAGACATTACTTTGCTGACTAAGGTCCGTCTAGTCAAGGCTATGGTTTTTCCTGTGGTCACATATGTATGTGAGAGTTGGACTGTGAAGAAGGCTGAGGGCTGAAGAATTGATGCTTTTGAACTGTGGTGTTGGAGAAAACTCTTGAGAGTCCCTTGGACTGCAAGGAGATCCAACCAGTCCATTCTGAAGGAGATCAGCCCTGGGATTTCTTTGGAAGGAATGATGCTAAAGCTGAAACTCCAGTACTTTGGCCACCTCATGCAAAGAGTTGACTTATTGGAAAAGATTCTGATGCTGGGAGGGATTGAGGGCAGGAGAAGGGGATGACCGAGGATGAGATGGCTGGATGGCATCACAGACTCAATGGGCGTGAGTCTGAGTGAACTCTGGGAGATAGTGATGGACAGGGAGGTCTGGCATACTGCAGTTCACGGGGTGGCAAAGAGTTGGACACGACTGAGCGGCTGAACTGAATTGAACTGAAGTGAAACTCAAAGATTTCATGTTCTGAGGTTCAGATAGTTACCATAAAAAGTTATGCAAAGAGTCAGAAGAGAATTGCATGAAATTTTAAGAGAAAGACCAGCATTTGGTAGATCCCAAGCAACATCAAAAAAGTAAGCATAGTGTTATAAATGGTAATGTGTTTCTCTGGGGAATAATGGCTTCATTAGGGAAATCAGAAGGTCTGGGTTGTGACCCTGGATTTTCCACAAACTTGCTACCTAGCCTTGGGCCAGAAATTTAACTTCTGTAGTCCTTGGCTGTCTGTAAAATGGGTACAGCATTGCTATACTTGGTGTATGAGATTGTGAACACTGTGGTTACTTGCTGGGAGCCAGCACGAGGAGTCCCACCCATGGCAAAGGTCATGAGGTTAAGAGGCCCAACAGACTTGCTGGATCTGCTCGTGCATCTGTCCAAAACCAGAGTCTGCCTGCTTTACTATGTTATGATTTCCACCTATTCTTCTGACATTAACAGGGGGCTGTCCCCCCCACCACCTTTTTCTGGAAAAAGTTAATTTAGAGCTTTTAGATAATAAGTCTTCTGGGCATAATAAGAGAGTTTCGATCCAAAAACCCCTCTGATTACTTTCTAGCCTGCCTGCTGGACTCTTACAGCTGTGCATGTGATTGTTTGCAGCCTCCCGACCGCGAGAGACACAGGAAGCTTAAAATATCCTAGAAATGTAGGGGCTTCCAAGGAGTCAAAATCATTTAGAATAGGACTGATTAAAGGTTTCATTTGTTGAGCCAATAGTTGCTGCCAAGTTTTCATATCTTTTATTTGTTGATATAGATGGTATGTAGAAAAAAACAGGTAGTAACCCTGGCATTAGCAACATTAGATTTAAGTACTTTCTTTGTTATAACCCATTGCACCTTTGTTCTATAGGAATGTAACTTTATTTAGTATTTTGAGGGTGATGCAGCTTAATGAAAAAACACTTCAGGGGAAAATGAGTTCTCTGGTTGATAGATATTTATCTAGGAAAAGAGCCATAAAAATGTTAACAGGCCCCCTGGCCAGAAAATGATGTAAAACCATCTAAGACCTTTTGTATACGGGAAGGTATGCAAAAGGAAAGTCTGGTCTCAATAAGAGTCAGGATTGCTGCCCCTGCATAACTCTGCATATTCCATTATTTCTTTATGTACAACTTGGGGTATATAAGTTGCTTTTGAAAATAAAATTGTGGGTCTGGCACTGATGCTTGGCTCTCCTACGTCATTCTTTTCTCCATTTTTTGGCTGAATTCCCATCTGGATCATGGAGCCTCACCATGTCTACTTATTTGCCCTGGCTTCTAAGACCTGCGTGAGAGGGAGCCCAAGGCGAGGCAGTCTTCCCTATTCAAGCAGGTGTCGGTGGCCTATGTAAATGGTGCAAACCCCTTGTCTCGGGGTTTTATTGGTTCTCCACATAAACCAAGTTATTTAGCATCTTTTCTCCACTAATTTTCCTACTACACTATTCTTTCCTAATCTCTCTTTATATTTCTGAGTAAATAAAAAGATGGGCTCGATAAAGGACAGAAATGGTCTGGACTTAACAGAAGCAGAAGATATTAAGAAGAGGTGGCAAGAATACATGGAAAAACTGTACAAAAAAGATCATCATGACCCAGATAATCATGATGATGTGATCACTAATCTAGAGCCAGACATCTTGGAATATGAAGTCAAGTGGGCCTTGGAAGGATCACTATGAACAAAGCTAGTGGCGGTGACGGAATTCCAGTTGAGCTGTTTCAAATCCTGACAGATGATGCTGTGAAAGTGCTGCACTCAATATACCAGCAAATTTGGAAAACTCAGCAGTGGCCACAGGACTGGAAAAGGTCAGTTTTCATTCCAATCCCAAAGAAAGGCAATGCTAAAGAATGCTCAAACTACTGCACAATTGTATTCATCTCACATGCTAGTAAAGTAATACTCAAAATTCTCCAAGCCAGGCTTCAGCAATATGTGAACCGTGAACTCTCTGATGTTCAAGTTGGTTTTAGAAAAGGCAGAGGAACCAGAGATCAAATTGCCAACATCTGCTGGATCATGGAAAATTCAAGAGAGTTCCAGAAAAACATCTATTGCTGCTTTATTGACTATGCCAAAGCCTTTGACTGTGTGGATCACAGTAAACTGTGGAAAATTCTTCAAGAGATGGGAATACCAGATCACCTAACCTGCCTCTTGAGAAATCTGTATGCAGGTCAGGAAGCAACAGTTAGAACTAGACATAGAACAACAGACTAGTTCCAAACAAGAAAAGGAGTACATCAAGGCTGTATATTGTCACCATGCTTATTTAACTTATATGCAGAGTATCAAGAGAAACGCTGGACTGGAAGAAGTACAAGCTGGGATCAAGAGTCCTAGGAGAAATATCAATAACCTCAGATATGCAGATGACACCACCCTTATGGCAGAAAGTGAAGAAGAACTAAAAAGCCTCTTGATGAAAGTGAAAGAGGAGAGCAAAAAAGTTAGCTTAAAGCTCAACAGTCAGAAGACGAACATCATGGCATCCGGTCCCATCACTTCATGGGAAACAGATGGGGAAACAGTGAAAACAGGGTCAGACTTTATTTTGGGGGGCTCCAAAATCACTGCAGATGGTGACTGCAGCCATGAAATTAAAAGACGCTTACTCTTTGGAAGGAAAGTTATGACCAACCTAGACAGCATATTCAAAAACAGAGACATTACTTTGCCAACAAAGGTCCGTCTACTCAAGGCTATGGTTTTTCCTGTGGTCATGTATGGATGTGAGAGTTGGACTGTGAAGAAAGCTGAGCACCAAAGAATTGATGCTTTTGAACTGTGGTGTTGGCGAAGACTCTTGTGAGTCCCTTGGACTGCAAGGAGATCCGACCAGTCCATTCTAAAGGAGATCAGCCCTGGGATTTCTTTGGATGGAAGGATGCTGAAGCTGAAACTCCAGTACTTTGGCCACTTCATGCATTGACTCATTGGAAAAGACTCTGATGCTGGGAGGGATTGGGGGCAGGAGGAGAAGGGGACGACCAAGGATGAAATTGCTGGATGGCATCATGGACTTGATGGACGTGAGTCTGAGTGAACTCCGGGAGATGGTGATGAACAGGGAGGCCTGGTGTGCTGTGATTCATGGGGTCGCAAAGAGTCAGACACGACTGAGCGACTGAACTGACTGAAATTTTTTCTCGCCGACTCCGTCCCCGCTTTGAATTCCCTGGATCCACCGGGGCTGGACTCCAGCAGTTACTGATATGTGTAAGAGCACAAAATGCTGTAAAATGAAAGTCATTCAGTGTCTCATAATATCTTATGACTTGCCTTCAAATGCCACAGAAGAAGGTGAGTATCAGACAAGAAAACAAAATTAAAAAACAAATGAAAGGGCTCCCTGTTCTAAAGAAAATTAACTTCTGGCCAGGTGGGGAGAAATGGTCATTTATTTAAATGGGCTTTTGCACTTCATTTTACTGCTGCTCTTGGGTAATAGCTAAGTCACATCTGACTCTTTGAGACCCTCATGGACTGTAGGCCCCCAGCCTCCTCTGTTCATGGGCTTTCTCAGACAAAAATACTGGAGTGGGTTTCCATTTCCTTCTCCAGGAGATCCTCCCATGCCAGGGATTGAACTCATCTCTCCTGTATTGCAGGCAGATTCTTTATCACTGACCTGCCTGGGAAGCCTTTGCACTTCCTTCATCTCAGACCCAAAAGGAAGAAGATGAAAGGGCCCATTTTTCAGGAAAACAGTGTAGACAGTGTTGTCCAGGTACAGGGAATCTGCTGGATGAGAAGACAGGTGTCCCTTTGTCCCTACCTCTTTGGGCTGTGTCTCTCCATCCTGCCAGACGTACCCCATGGTGATAAAGCTCAGGACTAGGTGTGCCAGGCGCCACTCTCGGTAACCTGTGAGGAACTGGCAGTTCAAGAGCGGCATCTGTTCAGGAGAAATGTCCAGAGGTTACCAGTTGTGGGGGTGCAATGGCCGTGGGAGTTTTGTGGCTTGAAGGGTCTTTTGGGTGTAACTGGTAGGTTATCTTTTAGTTAAGGTGATCCTCACACACTCATTTCTGCTCTGATCTTAGGATACTGCAGTGAGAGGTCTTTCACATGATATTGTTCATGAAATATCAATACCTACATCCCATGCAAGCCCCCCAAATCGTGCCCATGGTAGTGCCTGGACACTGGTCATGATTACTGAAGTGGCAGCTTGATTGGAGTGTTCTATAAACAGCATACTGTTCTATAAACAGTTCCAAGTCCCCCAGGGCAGCTTTTACAATCCTGCCTTATCAAACGCCTGCTTAATGGGTACCACTGAACCCCAGTAGCAGGCCAGCTGCTGTGGGTGTGACTCTCAGTGTAATTTCTAGGCAAAAAGGTAAACGGAGCCCAACGGAGTTAGGAATCCACCCAAAAAATTCCCTACCAGGAGGTGGTGGAGCGGACCTCAAAGGTTGTTCAGTCTTTGTCCAACCCTCCCAGTGACCCTGGGTGGGTCTTTGCACTTCACTGCTTCCTCCTCAAGATGAGTCATAGGCAAGTGTGAAGGCCACATTGCTGTTGAAAGCAACACCCTGTACATAAATATTTTATTACTGACAGCCATGCCTATGCAAATAGTACCAGTTTCTCAGTTTAGTTGGGGCCAGTCCTGCCTTTTTCGGTTGACACCGACAGCCTCTGAGCTCTGATTTCCCTGCACATCCCCGCTAGGTTTCCTCTGTCCTCCCATCCTGCCCCCAGTTCTAGACACAGTGTGATCTAGATCCTTCCAGGTGCCCCTCTCTGGGGTCCCAAGCTCCAGAAGGGCTGCCGTGGACGTGGCATGTATCTCTTTGAGAGAGGAGTGGGATGGGACCGGGGGTCCTATCGTCCACCGCCTCACAGAAGCTTCTGCCTCCACGATGAGACTCCTTCCTCCACGGTCTGCTAGGGGCAGCCTTTCCCTGTCTTCCGCTTTGTACCAGACTGCACATTTCGCCCTAAAAATTGGCTGAGATACAATCTTGAAAGTTCTGTGAGTTAGGGGGCTGTGAGCAGGGAAGGGAGGGAAGAGGGGAAAGGCGAGGTTGGGGGGACCACTGAGATATTACATTTTAACAAGAACCAGCCTGAAAATTACAACCACAGCTATTTATTCAGTACTTATTCTAAGGCAGTTATTAAAGTGTCCAAGCCTTGATGCTAAAAGCTTCTCACTCAGGTTGGTATCCCATCTTCTCCCAAGACCCACAGGCCAGAACTGAGGATCAACGAGGGTAAGATATTTGCCCAAGGATGCAGAGCAAGGAGGGACTGAGCCAGGGTTCCAGTTCAGTTCTGTGGGCCACCTCCCTGTGCTGTGCCAGATGGAAATCTGAAAGCCATATGTGTCATTTTATGTTTTCTATCAGCCACATTTTATAAAAATAGGAAAGAAAAAAAACACAAAGTGGAATTAGTTTTAATAACATTTTATCAAAGTTAATATATGCAAAATGTTAACACACAATCAATATTAAAAATATTGAGATATTTTACACTCTCCTTTTGTAGTAAGTCTTCAAAATCCAATGGCATGTTAATTTGTCCCAGTCATATTTCAAGGGCTCAGTGGCCACGGGTGGCTATTGGCTACTTACCCTGCAGCCTCAAGGTAAAGGAATAAAGTCCCAAGATGTTCTGGGGTCACCTTGTATTTTTCCTAGCTCAAGATTTATAATCAACTCTTTCTCCAAGGATCTCTACTTCCATTGATTGGAAAAGAGTTCAAATAAATGGACACTGGGTTTGCTCTTTGCTACTGTGATGCCACTGTTTCTAGATCCTCACAGTGGGCAAAGTTAGGAATTAGTGCAAGTGTATGAGGGTGGAGGTGTGCCCTGCTGGCTCAGGGGTAAAGAATCTGCCTGCAATGCAGGAGACCTGGGTTCCATCCTTGGGTCGGGAAGATCCCCTGGAGGAGGGCATAGGAATCCACTCCAATATTCTTGCCTAAAGAATCCAATGGACAGAGGATGTGTAATTTCTAGGCAAAAAGGTAAACGGAGCCCAACGGAGTTAGGAATCCACCCAAAAAATTCCCTACCAGGAGGTGGTGGAGCGGACCTCAAAGGTTGTTCAGTCTTTGTCCGAACCCTCCCAGTGACCCTGGGTGGGTCTTTGCACTTCACTGCTTCCTCCTCAAGATGAGTCATAGGCAAGTGTGAAGGCCACATTGCTGTTGAAAGCAACACCCTGTACATAAATATTTTATTACTGACAGCCATGCCTATGCAAATAGTACCAGTTTCTCAGTTTAGTTGGGGCCAGTCCTGCCTTTTTCGGTTGACACCGACAGCCTCTGAGCTCTGATTTCCCTGCACATCCCCGCTAGGTTTCCTCTGTCCTCCCATCCTGCCCCCAGTTCTAGACACAGTGTGATCTAGATCCTTCCAGGTGCCCCTCTCTGGGGTCCCAAGCTCCAGAAGGGCTGCCGTGGACGTGGCATGTATCTCTTTGAGAGAGGAGTGGGATGGGACCGGGGGTCCTATCGTCCACCGCCTCACAGAAGCTTCTGCCTCCACGATGAGACTCCTTCCTCCACGGTCTGCTAGGGGCAGCCTTTCCCTGTCTTCCGCTTTGTACCAGACTGCACATTTCGCCCTAAAAATTGGCTGAGATACAATCTTGAAAGTTCTGTGAGTTAGGGGGCTGTGAGCAGGGAAGGGAGGGAAGAGGGGAAAGGCGAGGTTGGGGGGACCACTGAGATATTACATTTTAACAAGAACCAGCCTGAAAATTACAACCACAGCTATTTATTCAGTACTTATTCTAAGGCAGTTATTAAAGTGTCCAAGCCTTGATGCTAAAAGCTTCTCACTCAGGTTGGTATCCCATCTTCTCCCAAGACCCACAGGCCAGAACTGAGGATCAACGAGGGTAAGATATTTGCCCAAGGATGCAGAGCAAGGAGGGACTGAGCCAGGGTTCCAGTTCAGTTCTGTGGGCCACCTCCCTGTGCTGTGCCAGATGGAAATCTGAAAGCCATATGTGTCATTTTATGTTTTCTATCAGCCACATTTTATAAAAATAGGAAAGAAAAAAAACACAAAGTGGAATTAGTTTTAATAACATTTTATCAAAGTTAATATATGCAAAATGTTAACACACAATCAATATTAAAAATATTGAGATATTTTACACTCTCCTTTTGTAGTAAGTCTTCAAAATCCAATGGCATGTTAATTTGTCCCAGTCATATTTCAAGGGCTCAGTGGCCACGGGTGGCTATTGGCTACTTACCCTGCAGCCTCAAGGTAAAGGAATAAAGTCCCAAGATGTTCTGGGGTCACCTTGTATTTTTCCTAGCTCAAGATTTATAATCAACTCTTTCTCCAAGGATCTCTACTTCCATTGATTGGAAAAGAGTTCAAATAAATGGACACTGGGTTTGCTCTTTGCTACTGTGATGCCACTGTTTCTAGATCCTCACAGTGGGCAAAGTTAGGAATTAGTGCAAGTGTATGAGGGTGGAGGTGTGCCCTGCTGGCTCAGGGGTAAAGAATCTGCCTGCAATGCAGGAGACCTGGGTTCCATCCTTGGGTCGGGAAGATCCCCTGGAGGAGGGCATAGGAATCCACTCCAATATTCTTGCCTAAAGAATCCAATGGACAGAGGAGCCTCGAGGGCTACAGTGTACGTAGTTGCAAAGAGTCTGACATGACTGGATGAATAAGCAGCAAGTTGTGTGTGTGTACACCTGTTATGCTGCTGCTGCTGCTGTTTAGTCCCTAAGCTGTGCCCAACCCTTTTGCAGTCCCGTGGACTATAGGCCACCAAGCTCCTTTCCCAGGCAAGAATACTGAAGTGGGCTGCCATTTCCTTCTCTAGGGTATTTCCTTACCTAGGGATAGAACTTGCATCTCCTGCTTGACAGGAAGATTCTTTACCACTGAATTACCTGGCAAGCCCGTACATCTATTGTATACACTGTTTATCCACATAAATTTATTTGTCCACCTATGTATCAGTGTGCATGTGTGTGTATATAAGGGCATCCCAGGTGGTGCTAGTGGTAAAGAACCCACATGGTGATTGTGGTTTAGTCACTGAGTCATGCCCGACTCTTGCGACCCCAGGACTGTAGCCTGCCAGGTTCCTCTGTCCGTGGGATTCTCCAGGCAACAATATGGGAGTGGGGTGCCATTTCTTTCTCCAAAGAACCCACATAAATGATGCTAAAATGCTAAACATATCAGATGTCTCCACTGTAACCTGGTGTCACAGATTGATCTTATTTTCCTCCCTTGCTAATGTATAACTTGCATCTCTGACAGTGAAATATTATCCACAATTCATTTATTTATTTGCTCAGCCTAGTGTGTATGTACACACACACAGTGGTTTCAGAATCGTTCAACTGTACTGCTTTGCAAAACAAATTCACCAGCTTGAGCACAGTGATTACAAATGGTTCTATTTTAACCCTGCACGAGTCACAGCATCACTTTCCTGAGTAACTTAGGTCACTTCCTCTTCCTCTTCCCTACCCTCTTCCCTAAAATGATGTCAGGCATCTGTAAGACAGATAGATTCACCTAGGTGTTATTGTCTGCATCCCATTCCAGCATCTTCCAACATCCTGGTTAATATTTTAAAATTTGCAGACACTTCACTATGTGATGTACAATTCTATGGGTTTCACAAACACATAGAAGCACATATCCACCACCAGAATACCATAGATGACAGTTATGTTCTCCTAAAATCCTCCTTTAGTAGTCATTTCTCCTCAGCCCCTTATCACCATTGACCTCTGTTCTGTCCTTATAGTGTTCACCGTCTCTGTAATGTCACATGAATGGAATCAGGATGTGTAACCTTCCAGTTTTGACCTGTTTCACTTAGCAAAATGTACATAAAGTTTATCCATATTGTTGAATAAACCAATAGCTTATTCCTTTTGCCACTGAATAGCATTCCATTGTATGAAGACAACTCAGTGTCTTCCAGTCTGCTGTAACAAAGTACCCCAGGCTAGACGGCTTCTGAACAATGGAAATTTAATTATTTTGATTTTGGAAGCTGGCAGTCCAAGATCAGGGTGCCTGCATGATTGGGTTCTATTGAGAACCTTCTTGCTATCTTCTTGCTGCGTCTTCCATAACAGCAACAGAGGGTCATAGGGCCCTGGGGTCACTTTGATAACGGCACTCATCCCATTTATGACTATCCCCTTCTTCTCTCACGATCTGATTACCTTGGGTGTTGGTCGATTTGATGCATCAGTTTGACTAGGTTAAGAGAAGCCCAGATGGCTGGTAAACGTTTTGGGGTGTGTCTCTGAGAGGTTCTCGAAGAGATGTGGAGACTGAGTAAGGAACCTCACCTTACCAGCTCCGGTGGAATCACTGCTCCGTTTAGGGCCTGAATAGAACAAAATAGTGGAGGAAGGGTGACGCTGCTCTGTTGAAGCTGGAACAGCCACTTCCCTGACCCCGAGCATTAGCACTCCTAGTTCTTAGATCTTCAGACTCGGACTGGAACTTGCACCACTGGCTCATGGGTTCCCAGCTTTCCTGGGCCTCCTCCAACTTGCAGGTGGCAGATCGTGGGACTTTTCAGCCTAGGTAATCATGTGAGTCAATCCCTTCTAATAAGCCTCTTTCTATATAGATAGGGAAAAAAAAAAAGAGTCTGTTTCTCAGGAGTTCTCTGACTAATCACCTCCAAAAGTTCTGCCTCCTAACACCATCACATTGGGGATTAGGATTTCAATGTATGAATTTGGGAACCACACAAATGTTCAGGCCTTTGTACTCAGTTTGAAATTCCCCTGTTGAGGGACATCTTGGTGGTTTCCATTTTAGATAATCACTTACACATCAGCTTTTGCATGAACACAAAATTTCAGTTTACTTGGGTAAATATTTAGTAATGTGATCGCTGGGTCATTTGGTAATTCTTTATTTGAATCTGCCACCTGGATGGAAGGGGAGTTGGAGAATGGACACATGTATGGTTAAGTCTCTTCCCTGCTCACCGGGAACTATCATAACATTGTTAATTGGCTATGAGTGAAAGTGAAAGTGATAGTCGCTCAGTTGTGTCCGACTCTTTGAGACTCCTTGGACTGTAGCCTGCCAGGCTCCTCTGTCCATATAATTCTCTAGGCAAGAATACTGGAGTGGGTAGCTATTCCCTTCTCCAGGGGCTCTTACTAACCCAGAGAAAAAACCTGGGTCTCCCTCATTGCAGGCAGAGGTCTTTCTGAGCCATCAGAGCTATACTTTAACACAAAATTATAAGGTGTTGGTTTTTTTTTTTTTTTTTGTAGAGGGTAGCTGTGATATTTTGCAGGCCTTCCTCCAGGGTAGCTATCAGCAGTGTGAATGGGAGTCTCTTTGTATATATCATCACCAGCGTTTGCTATTGCCAGATTTTAAAAAAATGTTAGCTGTTCAGATAGGTGTTAAATTACCTTTTAGTACTTATTATCATAGATAAATAGTCCTATATTTCTCTGTAAGTCCCCTAGTTTCATTGTTATTCCCTCCTGATTAAGGCTTATCAATGATTTCTGAAGAATCTGCTAACACTGACTGTATAACTAAGAAAGTCTCTTGGCGCAACTCTTTTATAGGACTCCAACAATAAATCAGTGTGATTTCATCCACAGGGAGGGGAACCCTGACCATGGGCAGTGAGGACACTGAGAATTCCATGCCTATCCTGACCTAGCTACATGTTATCCATCAATTTCCTGACAATTCTCAACCAGATTGCCTTCTTTCTTTAAAAAACAAGTATTTGTTGAGTGCTTAATATAATATAGTCCAGGAATTGTTCTGTGTAGGCTCTGGAAATTTTAGGGAAACACATCATACCAGAAGCAAGTGTTATTCCACTCATCACCAAGAGTGAGACTGTTTGGGTTCTGTGGATGGGGTCACCATAGGGAGTGGTCAGCTGACCCATGTCTACAACATTGGGAAAGAAAAGTGGTGAGAGGATGAAAATAGGGTTAGTGAGAAAGGATCAAGGAGAACACAAGATGTTGTACCTCGTTTACTTGAGCTCGAAGCTGGTGGCTCTCAATCAGCTGGGGAAGTCTGTTGGCAATTTCCATCCAAGGACTATAGTGACCAGGGAGTTCTCTCTGCATTCAGAAAATTCAAATGTCTCAGTATTACAGACCTCTCTGTGAGCAGCCTCATTGCTACTTTCTCCATGTCTACAACACTGGGAAAGAAAAGTGGTGAGAGGATGAAAATAGGGTTAGTGAGAAAGGATCAAGGAGAACACAAGATGTTGTACCTCGTTTACTTGAGCTCGAAGCTGGTGGCTCTCAATCAGCTGGGGAAGTCTGTTGGCAATTTCCATCCAAGGACTATAGTGACCAGGGAGTTCTCTCTGCATTCAGAAAATTCAAATGTCTCAGTATTACAGACCTCTCTGTGAAGCAGCCTCATTGCTACTTTCAGATTTCAGTCTTAAGGCAGGTGAAGGTGAAGGTGAAGTTGCTCAATCGTGTCCAACTTTTTGCGACCCCGTGGACTGTAGCCTACTAGGCTCCTCCGTCCATGGGATTCTCCAGGCAAGAATACTGGAGAGGGTTGTCATTTCCTTCTTCAGGGGATCTTCCCAACCCAGGGATTGAACCCAGATCTCCTGTATTGGAGGCAGACGCTTTAACCTCTGAGCCACCAGGGAATCCAGATGAATTCTATTCAACAAATACTGAGAATTCACTGAATCCAATGTGAGGCACTGCAGATACACAGGTAACTAAAATGCAGTGCTTGCGGTTGGGAGCATGTGACTACTAAGGGATAAGTAAAGTGTCATCAGACATAACCCATGCAGTATAATATGTTTGACTATGGCTGTGTGTAAGCTTAAGAAAGGGCTCCCCTGTGGGCTCAGTGGTAAAGAATCTGCCTACAATGCAGGAGCCGCAGGAGACGTGGGTTTGATCCCTGGGTCGAGAAGATCCCTTGGAGAAAGGCACGGCAACCCACTCCAGTATTCTTGTCTGGAGAATTTCCATGACAGAGGAGCCTAGAGAGTTACAGTCCATGTGGTCACAAAGAGCTAGACACTACTCAAGTGACTTAGCATGGGACAGTAAGCTTAAGAACTAGGAGAGGAGGGGGCGGTTAATTCTGTCGGTTATTCTAGAGGATTAAAGGTAAATGGTCATAGAAACACGACAGTTGGGGCCAGTATTAGGGTCTGAAAGTGACGTTTCTAGTTGGCAATTTGAAGATGAGAAGGCATGTTTTGAAACAGAGCAGATGATGGATAAATCATCTGTTCTTGGATTTACGGATCATTCAGTATTACTCAAATCTGAAGTTTAAGAGAAATGACAAAGTAAGTAATGACAAATGACTCATAACAAATGGCAGCCACTCATTCATTAGTGAGGTGGATGAACCTAGAGCCTGTTATACAGACTGAAGTAAGTCAGAAAAAGAAAAGGAGCTATCATATATTAACTCATATATAAGAAATCTAAAAAAGGTAGTACTGATGAACCCATTTGCAGGACAGGAATAGAGACACAGAGGATGGACTTGGAGACACAGCAGGGGAAGGAGAGGGTGGGACGAAGTGAGACAGCAGCATTGATATTTATACGTTACTCTGCATAAAGCAGAAAGCTAGTGGGAAGCTTCTATACAACACAGGGAGCCCAGCCTGGCACTCTGTGATGACCTAGGGGGTGGGATGGGGGAGGTGGGAGAGAGGTTCAAGAAAGAGGGGATATATGTATGCTTATGGTTCACATTGTTGTACAGCTGAAACCAACACAATATTGTGAAGCAATTATCCTCCGATTTAAAAGAAATTGAGGGAAAAAAAAGGTAGAGGCAGTGAGGATGATTTCCATGTTTATGGATCAGGTGACTGGATGAATTGGTGAGAACACCATGAATTGAAACAGAAATACAGGTGGAGTCACAGACAGGGCATAGAATACTGAATTTATTTATATTTATTGATTTTATATTTTTAAAATATAAATTTATTTATTTTAATTGGAGGTTACTTTACAATATTGTATTGGTTTTGCCATACATCAACATGAATCCGCCACAGGTGTACATATGTTCCCTCCTCCCTCCCCATACCATCCCTCTGGGTAGTCTCAGTGCACCAGCCCCAAGCATTCAGTATCATGCATTGAACCTGGACTGGTGATTTGTTTCATATATAATATTATATATGTTTCAATGCCATTCTCCCAAATCATCTCACCCTCTCCCTCTCCCACAGAGTCCAAAACACTATTCTATGTATCTGTGTCTCTTTTGCTGTCTTGCATACAGGGTTATCGTTACCATCTTTCTAAATTCCATAGATATGCATTAGTATACTGTATTGGTGTTTTTCTTTCTGGTTTACTTCACTCTGCATAATAGGCTCCAGTTTCGTCCACCTCATTAGATCTGAATTTATTTTTAGATCTGTCTAAAAAAATCCATGGAATGTCAGATAAAATATCCATGGAATGTCAAGATATGGCTATATACTGGGCAGCTGGATATACAATTGAGAGTTCAGGAGAAAATTAACGTTAGAAATGTGCAGTTGGGAGTATCATAGTAGAGCGAATTCCACTTTGTGGTTAAAATGGCAAGAGTATACAAAGATAGTTCTGGAGAAATTGCAAAGTGAAAAGAGAAGGCTTAGATCAATGCACTGGGGGATCGTACAAGGCAGGCAGAGAAAATAAATCCAGTAAATCAGATTATGAAGACATGCACAGAGGCTCAATGAGCCAGAAAAGAACCACCCTATGGAAGTCAAGACATTAGACTGTTTCTTGGAGAGCCAGAGATCTTTTAAGACTTCTTAAGTGAACAATGCAAAGAAATAGAGGAAAACAATAGAATGGGAAAGATTAGAGATCTCATCAAGAAAATTAGAAATACCAAGGGCACATTTCATGCAAAGGTGGGCACAATAAAGGACAGAAACAGTATGGATGTAATAGAAATGGAGAATATTAAGAAGCGGTGGTGTATCTTTTTTGTATACAAGAAAAGATCTTTATGACTCAGCCATGATGGCATGATCACTCACCTAGAGCCAGGCATCCTGGAGTGTGAAGTCAAGTGGGTGGGCCTTAGGAAGCATCACTATAAACAAAGCTAGTGGAGATGATGGAATTCCAGCTGAGCTATTTGAAATCTTAAAAGATGATGCTGTTAAAATGCTACACTCAACATGCTAACAAATTTGGAAACCTTAGCAGTAGCCATAGACTGGAAAAGGTCAATTTTCATTCCAATCCTAAAGAATATTCAAACTACCTTACAACTGTGCTCATTTCACATGCTAGCAAGGTAATGCTCAAAATCCTTCAAGCTAGGCTTCAACAGTACACCAACTAAAAACTTTCAGATGTACAAGCTAGATTCAGAAAAGGCAGAGGAACCAGAGGTCAAATTGTCAACATCTGTTGGCTCATAGAAGAAGCAAGGAAACTTTTAAAAAGCACCTATTTCTTGACTATGCCAAAGCCTTTGACTCTGTGGATGACAGCAAACTCTGGAAAATTCTTAAAGAGATGAGAATACCAGACCAGCTTACCAGCTTCCTGAGAAATTTGCATGCAGGTCAACAAGCAACAGTTAGAACCGGACATGGAGCAATAGACCAGTTCCAAATTGGGAAAGAAGTATGTCAAGGCTAAATATTGTCACCCTACTTATTTAACTTCTATGCATTTCACATCATGTGAAATGCCAGGCTGGATGGAACACTAACTGGAATCAAGATTGCAGTTACCACCCTAACGGCAGAAAGCAAAGAGGAACTAAACAGCCTCTTGATGAAGGTGAAAGAGAGTGAAAAAGCTGGCTTAAAACTCAGCTTTCAAAAACTAAGATCATGGCATTCGGTTCCATCACTTCGTGGCAAATAGATGGGGAAGCAATGGAAACAGTGACAGACTTTATTTTCTTGACCTCCAAAACCACTGCAGATGGTAACTACAACAATGAAATTAAAAGACACTTGCTCCTTGGAAGAAAAGCTATGATCAACCTAGACAGCATATTAAAGGCAGAGGCATCAATTTGCCAACAAAGGTCTTTAGTCAAAGCTATGGCTTTTCCAGTAGTCAGGCTTTTCTGGATGTGAGAGTTGGATCATAAAGAAGGCTGAGAGCCAAAGAATTGATGCTTTTGAACTGGTTGCTAGAGAAGACTCTTGAGAGCCCCTTGGATTGCAAAAAGATCAAACCAGTCAATCCTAAAAGAAATCAACCCAAAATAGTCATTGGAAGGCCTCATGCTAAAGCTGAAGCTCCAATACTTTGGCCACCTGGTGTGAACAGCTGATTCATTGGAAAAGACCCTGATGCTGGAAACTACTGAAGGCAGAGGGTAAAGGGGGCAACAGAGGATTAGGTGGTTAGCTGGTATCACTGACTCAATAGACATGAATTTGAGCAAACTCTAAGAAATGGTTAAGAACAAGGAAGTCTAACTTGCTGCAGTCCATGGAGTCTCAAAGAGTCCGACATGACTGAGTGAGTGAACAAAACAGTGATTTATCTATCAAATGGCCAAACGCATCATTTTAAGTAAGGTTACCTATTTAAAATAAAGACTGAAACATCACTAACACATATACACCAATTCAGATTGGGGTCATGGAAACAGGATTTGAATATAGTGTGCTGAAGAGGTAAAAGCATAGAGATTGAATATGTGAATTACTTTTGGGGAGCACCATAAGGCATTGGGGCTTCCCAGGTGGCTCAGTGGTAAAGAATCCGCCTGCCAATGCAGGAGACTCATTCCCTGGGTCAGGAAGATCCCCTTGAGAAGGAAATGGCAACCCACTCCAGTATTCTTGCCTGGAATATCCCATGAGTAGAGGAGCCAGGTGGGCTACAGTTCATGGGGTCTCAAGAGTCAGACATGACTTAACAATGAAACGACACAGGGCATTAACAAGGGGGAAGTGTGTGTTTGAGAGCTGTTTCCATTGAAGAATAACAAATCTGAGTGGTTTACAATCTGCTACTCAAGAGGCACAGACTAAAGAAAAAAGGAGAGAGGAAAGAAAACAGTAAAGAATCACGAGGAAGGGGTGGAGGAGAAAAAGAGCCCCGTTGGAACATATTTAAAGGAACAGGAGGGCCGCCCTGGTGGCTCAGTGGTAAAGAATCTGCCTGCCAGTGCAAGAGACAGAGTTCCATCCCTGGTCTGGGAAGCTCCCATACGCCTCACAGCAACCAAGTCCACGTGCCACAACTGTTGAGTCTGTGCTCCAGAGCCGGGGAGCCACAGCTGCTGAGCCGCACGTCCTAGAGCCACGGTGAGAGGAGCCGCCACAATGAGAAGCCTGCGAAGCACAAGCAGACAGTAGGCTCCGCTCTCCGTAGCTAGGAAAATCCCGGGCAGCGATGAAGACCCAGCACAGCCAAAAATAAAAATCAATAAGCAATTTTTTTAAATAAAGAGAAAGTCTGAAGCATGAAGGAATTCATTTCTTATGAACTTAATTTCTCAGCAAATGGTAGTGTAGAGTCAGGTTGTGTGATTTGAGGAGAGAGGTGCGTGTTAAATTCATTATAGGAGAAGGAACAGAAAATTAAACACAAAATACAAATATATTGCAATGCATAGTAGGTATATTATAACACATTATCCTGACTTAGAAAACCCAGGGAAGTTGAAAACAATTAGTTTGGAGAGCTGTAGGTCTATAAGTTACCAATAAGTCACTTATTTCTCAGAAAGTAAAATAAAACTGGGTGAATCTAACATCCAATGCACAACTTGTGAAAATTATAGACTTTATTTAATCCTCTGCTTTCTATGTTCTATCAATTCAGGACAAATTGGGGCACTCTTTCATAGCTTTCTCAAATTATACCAGATTATCATAATTTCATAATTTAAAATTTTTAATATAGATATTGTCCAGGGGGGGCGGATTTTCCCTTCTACCTTTCCTAAGTTCTTGAGTCTGGATTCATAATAAATTGACACAAAACAGATTAACAGGAGAAAAAGAAAGGAATGTTATTAATAGCTGTGCATACAGACTATTAGACATGGGACCTAAGAAAGGGGACCTGAGAAGTGACCACAGCAGGCAACTTTTATTCTTTTTAGACAAAGAAACAATACATCTGTGATGAATGGACAAGACAATGAACCTTGGGCTTCAGGAATTTAGTGAAGAATCTATACAATCTTGTCCTGGGGTCATCAATTAAAGAACTAACAGGGTTTCATTTATTTAGGCTTCAAGGCTCAAATTCCCTGCCCATGGTGACAAGGGTGCCTTCCTATCTCCATACGCGAGGAGGGCATCTTTCATAGGAGAGATTTATTTCCTGATTCTAGGGAGACAGAAAAGAGGGTCAAAGTTCCGTTTGAATTTACTGTTTTTTTCTGTTTTTAAATGGTCTTCTTATTTTATTTTTTAAAATTTATTTTTAATTGGAGGATAATTGCTTTACAGTATTGTGTTGGTTTCTGCCATATGTTGACATGAATCAGCCATGGGTGTATATAGGATCCTCCCTCCCACTTCCCACCCTGACTGTTTCTTTAGTAACTTTAGTTCAGTATAATCAACATGAAGGACTTCCCTGCTGGTCCAGCGGTTGGGAGTTTGCCTTCCAACGCAGGTGGTATGGCTTCAAGCCCTTGTTGGGAAACGAAGATCCTACATGCTTTGTAGTTAAGTCAAAACATAAAACAGAAGCAATACGGTAACAAAATTAAAGAAAGACTTTCAAGGTAGTCCACATCCAAAGAAAAGAAAGAATGTAAAGAACAGAAGACAAAATAATCAATATGATTGAGGCATATTCAGGGGTGACTTGCCCAGGGTCCCAACAATATGGGTATTCACAAAGAAGAAACTGTACCATTTTATCCTCATGGATTCTTCACTCAGTCCCTCAATTTCTCAAGGCAGAGTCCACTACACTCTCCTATTCTCCCAGAGTTAAAAACATTTATAAGCATAATGGTCATTTTCCCTAGCAGTGACACAGAGTTGAAGAAAGCTGATAACTGACCCAAGTTTGCGGATTTACAGAATGGTGGCGGAGTCGAGAATGCTCACACTCACAGAGAGGCACAGAGATTTATGGTTAACTGACTCTGAACGCACAACTCGTTTTTCTCCTGCTTTACCAACAACAGTTGAATGCAGCAACAGAGATGAGGGAATATAGTATTTTCAAAGGAAATCACAGAAGGAGACTCAGTATTCAGGAGGTCTTTTAAAAATGGGTTTGAGAAACAGCTGTAAGTAAGTCATCCCCTTTGGCTTTCTTTCTTTGGTACTTAGGAAAGGGATTATATTCTGAGAATTAAAGCACCCTGGGGAATTCCGTGTGGTTAGGGCTTGGTACTTTCATGCTGGTGGCCTGAGTTCAATGCCTGGTGTGGGAACTACAATCCCACAGATTGTGTCACGTGGTTTGTGGGATTGTAGTTCCCATACCAGGCACCGAACTCAGTTATATATAATATAACTGAGTGTTATATATATATATAATTATAATCACATATATAAATTATATTAATTATATATAAATAATATATTAATATGTAATTATATTATATAAAATTATATTATAAAACAATTAATATAATTATATTATAATATATTATAGTTATATATATTATATATATATAGTTATATTATATTATAATAATATATACAGCATCCTGGATTTTTGTTTCTAGGCTTGCATGGAAATCTTTAAATATTCCATTGTTCCTCAATCTAAGCCACCCTCTATTCTTTAATACCTCCTTTCTCCTTAGACTTCTAGATGCTTCTTACCCTTCTTCCTCTTTTTCATCCTCTCCCTTCTTTAAACGGTTCAAGTATTTGGACTCCCGTATCACCCCGCATATAAGAAAACAGTGAGCTTTGAGAACCTCTGGGTTCTCCAAGTGCAGTCCCCATCCGGCAGCATTGGGATGATGTGAAAACTTGTTAGACATGTAAATCTGGGGGACTCCTCCCCAGACATATTGAACCCAAAACTCAGGGCTGGGGCCCAGTTTCTGTATTTTAGCAAGCCCTGCAGGTGAAGCTAATGTAACCAAAAGTTTGAAAACTACTGATGTGGGGACCTCAAAAGTGAAGGGAGGAAGGATGTTAAGTTAATTCACAATCCATTAAAAATGTACCCGCCAGGGTTTCCTTGGTGGTCTAGTGGCTGAGAATCCACCTGTGAATGCAGGGGGCATGGGTTTGATTGCTGATCCGGGAATATTCCACATGCTGAGGAGCATCTGAGCTGGTGCCCTCTGACTGCTGAAGCCTGGGTGCCTGCTGTCTATGCTCCACAACAGTAGAGGCCACCACGATAGGAAGTCAGCACTCTGCGAGGAAGGATAGTTCCCTGCTCCCCGCAACTAGTGGAAGCTCATGCACAGCAATGAAGACCCAGAGCAACCAAAAATAAAACTTAAATACGCAAATAATTGTTTTAAGTACCCACCCTTCCTGCCAGTTTTTCCTCTAGCAGCTGAATAAAATATTGAATTATTTTCATTACTTTCTGACTGCCAGATTCTTTTTTAAGTTACGGTGTGGGGGGCAGGACCAGCTGAGGAGTATTTCTCTACACAGCATCCCTTTTAGTGTTAGTTAATACTTCTCTATCACATCTGTTTCAACACCTGCAGACAATCCTAATTTGCTTGAAAGAAAATTGGTAATTGTTTACAGTTTTTGGCTATCATTAACAAATCTGAAACAGTCATTCTTATACATGCATTTTTAGGTATTGTCTCATTAACGGGATAAATTTATAAATATGGATTTACTGCATGAAAGATTTTTGCACGTGGAATGGTTGAGAGCTACTTCTTGGTTTTTGTGTAGAAAAGTTACATGAATTGATAGTTGCATTTATATAATATGTAATATATAATGGGAGTGCCAGTTTATTTATGATTCTAACAAGGTTGAGCATTACCAAACTTTTTTGTTCTTATTTTTAAAGCTACATACGTTGGAGTCTTTGCACTAAAATTCTATAGTTATTTTAATATTCAATAATAAAACAAACATCCAAAAATATTCCTTTCTCAAAAATGATGATCAAAATAATGTAGTCAATGTTGATGGCAAGACAGTCAAAAAGCACAGAATTTAGAAGGTGGAAAGTAAAATTACTCTTGTTCTCATCCTCTCATCTAGCAGTAATGACCCTCGGAAGTTTGTGTGGTTTTCCAGAAATTTTGTATGCTATCATTGTGTTGTTAACATTTCTGTAATTTTTGATGAGCTTGAATATCTTGCCTTATGCTCTGTCATGCATTTTGGGTGCAGGTGTGAAACTGCCATTCATAGCAAGGTCGTCAAATGAGCCAGCATTTTCATTATGCACTGGGTTTTTGATTATACTTAGAAAGATCTTCTTGTCCCAATATTACTTCTTTTTAGAATATTTCTAGTTTAACTGCTGCTGCTTACTTCTTTAATCTATCTACACGTGTGTTGTGAGTTAGGATAGATTATCTCATTAGTGCTCTTTCAAAATAGAGGAAGTTCAAGCCAGAGAAATTAAGTAACTTTCCCAAGGTTACACATCTCATTGGCGGTCAGGCCAAACCACTTCTGACTCAAAGTTCAGTGTACTTTCCAGCACCTCCTGAGAGTAAACACACGGAGCTTTCCAGCACCTCCTGAGAGTAAACACATGGAGAATGGTGAGATGTTAGTGCAAGGGAATAAGAAGTCCAGAGAAACTTGACATGTTTTTCTTTCCCTTATTCCAATGATAAGAAGACCCAGAAATTGGATGGACAGAAATAATAAAATTTGTGGCCTTCTTTTCTATTTTTTTTTCAGTTTCCTATTTGATATTATTCTTTTTCTGGACTTCTATATCTGTCAAAGTATAGTTTTCAAAAGATGAAATATGACTCATGCAAATATGGAATGCATGTCTAAAATAAATTTAGTTCATTAATGAGAAACTCAGCACAGGATGGCCAAGTTCCTTCAAAAGCATTTGATAGACTAAAGTATTTAGAATTTTTAGAAAACGAATGCTAAAAAATTAATTGCTAAGTTAAAAGACAGGGTAATGTGTTAATGTCTTATGTGGCACAACCGTCACAAACTTTAGGGCTATATTTTCTACTGAACAGAAATCACTTGCAGCTCTTTTGAACAAAAATTTGCAAGTTAACATGTAGTTTCAGAGATTCAGTCCTACTCAATAGTAAGCAGCATGTCAAAAAAGGAGCATAGTTCTTAAGGAAAGTAATTAAGTAATTCTAAAGTGAAATTCCTCATTAGACAGGGCTCCAGGTGATTGACTAAACCTCAGCCCTCCTTTTGTTCTGCTTTTGATAGTTCTTCTTAATACATTTATAATCTAAAAAAGAAAAGATTTTATAGACGTCACATATTTTACAGAAACATGAAGTGTATTATACTGGTTCACAAAATCAGCTTCTGGTTAAGAAAATAGTACAGAAAGCTAAAAAAAAAAATTAAAAGTTTAAGTCAAATGTCAATAAGGAAAAGTTGGATGATACTGTTAGTGTTATAAAAATTAGAATGTGATCTATTGGACTGAGTAGAACTTGAAAGAGATTTTTAGGGAAATAAAAGACTGGAAAAATGGAAAGAGGCTGGGGTGACATAGCTGCCACGTAAAGAGGAGACAAAAATATTGGATGACTTTGGAGAGATGGGTCGGCAGCGTGAGCAGCCTCTGAGGATACAAGTAAGGATTTTGTTCTAAAGAGAGGAGTTACGTGGTTTGATTTTTTTTTTTTTAATTTAAGGGTCACTCTGACTACCATGCAGGGTGTATATTATAGTTGGGCAAGAGGGGAAATAAAGACAGGTTGCAAAGCAACAGTCCAGGAAGAAATGGTGGTGTATTGCGCTAGGGTGGAAAAGAGAAAGGTGGGCAGCCAAGAGATAGATTTCAGAGACAGGTATGAATTCGTTCACAGGAGTCATTAGAGAATAATAAAGATTACTGCAGGACTCAATTACAAAATATGTATAACACAAAGAAAGAAGAAAGAGAAGTCGCTCAGTCATGTCTGACTCTTTGCGACCCCGTGGACTTCAGCCCACCAGGCTCCTCTGTGCTTGGGATTCTCCAGGCAAGAATACTGGGGTGGGGTTGCCATTTCCTTTCTCCAAATGTACTAGACCTGTATAACACAGGTCTAGTACAAAGTGAACACTGACTAAATAATAGTTACTACTATAAAATAACTATATATTAAAAGGAGTTATTATAGGAATTAAAAAATTCCATTTTTAATGAAATATAGAAGAATGATATCAATAAATTTTGCTAATACTTTGAAAATCTAAATTGAAACCCCAAGTGAAAAACTAAAAGGTCATTTTTTGTTTGTTATTTTTTCACCTAGAAATGTGAAATCTTCTAGGTGAAATAAGCTTCTAGACCAAAAAGCATAGAGGAAATGAAAAATATAATTAAAAACTTGTTACCTGAAATCTGTCCTTTTTTAAGAATGAAGATATATTATCTGTTCCAAAGAACAGATGAAGATGAGAAGCACTTAATGCAGTTTGTGAAGATAACAGACTCCCAGGACTAACCCCTGAAACTGTAACACTACTGTGGTGTATGAATACAAAAAGGTAATTCTTAAATAAAATATTATCAAACTGAATTCATTAGTATAAAAGACCAACCCATGTTTGGCATTACTTTGAGTATATTTTGACGTTGGAAAGTTGTTGTCTTTTAGTTGCTAAGACATACCAACTCTTTTGCGACCCCATGAATTGGAGCCCGCCAAGTTCCTTTGTCTATGAGATTTCCCAGGCAAGAAGACTAGAGTGAGTTATCATTTTCTCTTCCATGGGATCTTCTCCACCCAGGGACTGAACTCACATCTCTTGCATTGCAGGTGGGGAGGCCTCAGGAAAGCTGTTACGATACATAAATTCAGAAAAGCCAAGGAAAAGTATAGAAAAGGTTTAGAAAGAATATTTTGATAAATTGTTTGAAAGCATGCCAAAGTAACAATGTGCTGTGCCTAGTCACTCAGGCGTGTCCGACTCTTTGCAACCCCTTGGGCTGTAGCCCACCAGGCTTCTCTGTCCATGGGGATTCTCCAAGCAAGAATACTGGAGTGGGTTGCCATTTCCTTCTCCAGGGGATCTTCCCAATCTAGGGATCAAATCTAGGTCTCACACACTGCAGGTGGATTCTTTACCATCTGAGCTACCAGGGATGCCCCAAAGAAACAATAAATGGGATGTTAAAATGCCCTCCAAGGCAGAACTTGGCAATGATAAATTTTATTTTTTTTTAACTGTTTCTTTTTGTTTGTTTGTTTGTTTTTGGAGGATGTAAACAGATTTGGGACTGAGGTTCTGTGGCTTTGGACAGCAGTTGCTACAGAGAGGGGTTCACCATCTTTGCTCACCTGTCTCCATTTAGAATAAGAGCTCAGGCATTTCTGTGATGAAGATTGGACAAGCATTAAAAATTTTCGTTAGTGACAAATTGATTCATCCACCTAGGGGAACTGTGTCTTTTGTTCTGGTCTCATCCTCTATCAAAATTGTTTTCTAGGCTGGGAGCAGAGAGTTCACATTAATTCACATCTGTAAACTAACTGTTCTGAAACATTAAAAGTAGTGCAAAAATATGCAGTGGGTCGAAACGATAAAAAAATTCAGCAAAAAAAAAAATTGAAGAAATAGTGAATCAGGGGAGGTATATTAATCTGACACTAGAGAGAGTGCATGTCAGAGGTTAGAATGAAGAATGGGAAGCTTCCTAAGCAAATGTTCTCAAAATTAGCTCATGATTACAAGTTAATTTTAGGAACAAGATAGGCAATTTTTGTGGGAATGACTTGGTTGGAATTAAACCATCAGAAGTTTCATATATTGGCTGTATTTATAGAGGGAAGATTAAAATTAACTAAAATGTCTAATGTCATTAAATTGCAATGTTTTATCATGCAAATAGGATTTAATGAAGCCATTAAAATTATATTGTTAAGACTGATTAATTTCAAGCAATTTTATTTTATGGCGTTGAGTTAAAAATGTACAATGCAGGTTTGGATATGCAATAGAATTACAACTTTGCAGCTTTGCAAACACATAGACACACATATATATACAAAGACATAGCCAAACATACACACCCTTAGATAAATTATCCCCAGGTACCTAAGGTATATTGATTTTATGGTAGAGTTATGAATAATCAATTTCCTATTTTTAAGAATCTTCCAATATGAACTTGATATGAATTTATTAAGTTGGTAACAAAATAGTAACATTTAGATATTTTTTCATAAAAAATTTTGTC
>SJYC01069693.1:0-16596 GCA_006408675.1 Madoqua kirkii
TCTAAAGATTAATAATAAAATAAATATTCAGTAAAAGGAGTTTCAAGTAAGATTTCAAGCAGAAGATGGTCAATTTATCAATAATGGGGTCTTAAGTTGTGATTAAAAGCAGTTGGGAGATAATTATGGTAATTATATGCTTCAAAATCAAATTAGGACATAATTTGATAAATTAGGACATAATTTGGTAAATTAGGACATAATTGTGGTATGAAATATAACAAAATATTCCTTCTTAAATTGGTCATGATTTAGAAAATCTATATTATATACTAGTAATTTATCCTGTTGTCAACAGGACCTGGTGCTGGGCCTGGCTTAGTCTTTAGCTTCAGAGTGAAATTACAGAGTGTCAACATTATTAGGGGTTTTCTTAATTTGATCCTCCTCATGTGCTCATGACATATTATCCTCACACAAGTAAAGTAGGTAAAAAGAGAGCAAATATGACTTGGTAGTTTTAAAACTAGTAAGGGATTTATCTAGACTTCAAATTCAAATCAAAGTGACTATTATAGTGTTGTCAGTGCTGTTAACCAGAATTTGTAAAGTTAATCATCTACTGTTTCTCAACTAAAGGAATGTATAAAATTGCCTTTAAGGAATAATTTTCATGAATCCCTGAGAATAATTTCCCAAAGATTCAAACACCTGAGTTGGAAAAAAGAAGGAAACTAAAATCTTTTTTATGGAAAATGTTTTTTCATCGCAAATTATCTCTGTGATATAAAACATTTCTTTCTATATATAGTCAGAGATTAAAAACACAATACTAAACATCTCAGCATTTATGCATCCTTAGAAGCATATTTTTGCTCCTCTTCCGTCTCCCCACTCCGTAACCCACAGTTTCAGAAACATGATTCTAGATTATCCTTTTAGATTTATACAGGTCAATATTGGAAAAACAAACAAACAAACAAAAAACAATTAAAAAATGAATGGAAGACCTAAACAGACATTTCTCCAAAGAAGACATACAGTTGGCCAACAAAAACATGAAAAGATGTACATTGCTCGTTATGAGAAATGCAAATGACAACTACAGTGTTGTATCACCTCACACTGGTCAGAATGGCCATCATCAAAAAATCTGCAAACAATAAATGCTGGCGAGCATGTGGAGAAAAGGGAGCCCTCTTGCACTGTTGGTGGGAATGTAGATTGATACTGCCAATATGCAGAACAGTATGGAGGTTCCTTAAAAAACTGTATCCTTAAAAAACAACTGTATCATCCAGCAACCCCATTACTCACATATACCCTGAGAAAATCATAATTCAAAAAGGCATATGTACCCCATTGTTCATTGCAGCACTATTTATAATAGCCAGGAGGACATGGAACCAGCCTAGGTGTCCATTGACAGGTGAATGGATAAAGAAGTTGTGGAACATATATACAATAGAATATTAGTCAGTCATAAAAAGAAACAAATATGAGTCAGTTGAACAGACATGCAAGAATATAGAATCTATTACACAGAGTGAAGTAAGTCAGGAAAACAAATACAGTACATTAATACGTATGTACGGAACCTAGAGAAATGGTACTGATGAATTTATTTTCAGGGAAGGAACAGAGGTACAGATGCAGAGAATGGACTTCTGGACACAGCAGGGGAAAGAGAGGATGGGACAAACTGAGAAAGTAGGACTGACATATATATACTACTATGCATAAAATCGATAGCTACTAAAATCGATAGCTAGTGGAGACTACTGTATAGCACAGGGTGCCTGGCTCGGTATTCTACGATGACCTAGAGGGGAGAGATTGGGGCATGTGAGGGCAGCTCTAAAGGAATGGGATAGATATGTATATACATACATACATACATACATATATATATACACACACACACACATGCATATATATGAATAATCATATATATACTACTATGCATAAAATCGATAGCTACTAAAATCGATAGCTAGTGGAGACTACTGTATAGCACAGGGTGCCTGGCTCGGTATTCTACGATGACCTAGAGGGGAGAGATTGGGGCATGTGAGGGCAGCTCTAAAGGAATGGGATAGATATGTATATACATACATACATACATACATATATATATACACACACACACACATGCATATATATGAATAATTTTCATTTTTGTACTGCAGAAACTAACACAACATTGCAATGCAATTATATTCCAGTACGGACTTCCCTGGTGGCTCAGACAGTAAAGCATCTGTCTACAATGCGGGAGACCCGGATTCAATCCCTGGGTTGGAAAGATCTCCTGGAGAAGGAAATGGCAATCCACTCCAGTACTATTGCCTGGAAAATCCAATGGACAGAGAAGCCTGATAGGCTACAGTCCACGGAGCTGGAAAGAGTTGGACACGACTGAGCAACTTCACTTTCACTTTCATAATATTTATACAGGACAGTTCAGTTCAGTTCAGTTCAGTTGCTTAGTCGTGTCTGACTCTTTGCGACGCCATGAACTGCAGCACACCAGGCTTCCCTGTCCATCACCATCTCCCAGAGTTTACCCAAACTCATGTCCATCGAGTTGGTGATGCCAACCAACAATCTCATCCTCTGTTGTCCCCTTCTCCTCCTGCTTTCAATCTTTCCCAACATCAGGGTCTTTTCAAATGAGTCAGCTAGCTCTTCGTATCAGGTGGCCAAAATATTGGAGTTTCAGCTTCAACATGAGTCCTTCCAATGAACAACCAGGACTGATTTCCTTTAGGAGGGACAGGTTGGATATCCTTGCAGTCCAAGGGTCTCTCAAAAGTCTCTTCCAACACCACATTTCAAAAGCATCAATTCTTCTGCACTCAGCTTTCTTTATAGTCCAACTCACATCCATACATGACTACTGGAAAAACCGTAGCCTTGACTAGACAGAGCTTTGTTGACAAACTAATTATCTCTGCTTTTTAATATGCTGTCTAGATTGGTCATAACTTTCCTGCCAAGGAGAAAGCATCTTTTAATTTCATGGCTGCAGTCACCATCTGCAGTGATTTGGGAGCCACCCCCCTGCTCCCCGCCCCCAAATAGTCAACCACTGTTTCCATCTATTTGCCATGAAGTGATGGGGCTGGATGCCATGATTTAGTTTTTTGAATGTTGAGCTTTAAGCCAACTTTTCCACTCTCCTCTTTCACTTTCATCAAGAGGCTCTTTAGTTCTTCGTCACTTTCTGCCATAAAGGTGGTGTCATCGGTGTATCTTAGGTTACTGATATTTCTCCCGGCAATCTTGATTTCAGCTTGTGCTTCATCCAGCCTGGAATTTCTCATGATGTACTCTGCATGTAAGTTAAATGAACAGGGTGACAATATACAGCTTTAAGGTACTTCGTTCCTTATTTGGAACCAGTCTGTTGTTCCATGTCCAGTTCTAACTGTTGCCTCCTGACCTGCATTTAGGTTTATCAAGAGGCAAGTCAGGTGATCTGGTATTCCCATCTCTTTCAGAATTTTCCACAGTTTCTTGTGATCCACACATCAAAGGCTTTGGCATAGTCAATAAAGCAGAAATAGATGTTTTTCTGGAACTCTCTTGCTTTTTTGATGATCCAGCAGATGTCGGCAATTTGATCTCTGGTTCCTCTGCCTTTTCTAAAACCAGCTTGAACATCTGGAAGTTCACGGTTCATGTATTGCTGAGGCCTGGTTTGGAGAATTTTGAGCATTACTTTACTAGCGTGTGAGATGAGTGCAATTGTGCGGTAGTCTGAGCATTCTTTAGCATTGCCTTTCTTTGGAATTGGAATGAAAACTGACCTTTCTCCATCCTGTGGCAACTGCTGAGTCTTCCAAATTTGCTGACATGGAGACTGCTTTCCCATATAACTGTGGTCACCTGATTACTGTGCTCACATTTGAAAAACAAGGCTGGACTTTGAGCTCATGTGGGCTAGCTTAACTGTCTACCCTTTGCTCATAAGATGTTTTCTCATATTCCAGCTTTTTTCTCATCTTAAAGCTACAATTTTCAGCAGAGTATGTGAATATTCTTCAGTTTTTTCAGAGCGTTGAGATCATAGAGTGGTGAACACAAGTTAATATTATGCCGACAAAACCAGTCAGTATTTAACTGTCCCCTCGTCCTTCCTTGATCATTTTGTGTTTTGTACCTTCACATTTTATTGCCATTACCCTCCTGTCTGGTCAGCTCTGGGGATCTCAGGGAAAAACAAACCTTGAGGCTTCCCTTGTGGCTCAGTGGTAAAGAATCCATCTGCCAGTGCCGGAGACACGGGCTCAATCCTTGGTCTGGGAAGATCCCACATGCTTTGACACAGCTGAGCCTGTGCACCACAGCTGTTGAGCCTGTGCTCTAGATGCTGTAGACTGCAATTACTGAAGCCTGAGCACCCTAGAGCCTGTGTTCCACAGTGAGAGAGGCTGCCACAAGGAGAAACCCACTTGCCACAGCTAAAGAACAGCTCTCACAGCGGTGAAGCCTACCTCAGCCAAAAGAAAAAAAAATAAATTGTTTAATAATTATAAAAAAAAAAATTAACAAGCCTTTGGTTTCCATCGCCCAGGATCTCTTTTTCTCTAACTGTTCATCTTTCTGCCTCATTTCCTATAGTGAGCCGAATGGCTTGTGCCAACCCTTTTCTCCCCAAAAGACACGTCTGCTTGGAAACTGTGAGTGTGACCTTAATTGGAAATGAGTCTCTGCTGATTATCAGTTAGTTAGGCACCACAAGATAAGAACACTTTGGATTAGCATGGACGTGATGGTGTGTGCTAAGTCGCTTCAGTCGTGTCTGACTCTTTTGCGACGGTATGGATGGTAGCCTCTGTCCACAAGTTTCTCCAGGTGAGAATACTGGAGTGGGCAGACTGCCATGCCCTCCTCCAGGGGATCTTCCTGACCCAGGGGATCAAACCAACATCTCTTATGTCTTCTGCATTGGCAGGCAGGTTCTTTACCACTAGCTTCACCTGGGAAGCCTGGATGTGATGACATGTGTCTTTATAAGAGAAGACAGAGAGGGAGGAAGATTGCAGAGCATAGGGGAAGGCCATGTGAAGATGGAGCAGAGAGTGGAGTCCTACTACGGGGAGCAAGGACACCAGGAGCCACAAGAAGATGGAAGAAGCCAAGAAGGAGTCTCCCCAAGAGACTTTGCTGGGGCAGGAGTGTGCTGCCAACAGCCTAATTCAGACTTCTTCCCTCCAGAAGTCTAAGTACATTTCTCTTGCTTTAAGCCACCAACATATTTTTGATAATTTTGACATTAGCCCTAGGAAATTAATTCACTTCCAGAGCCTCCTTTTGAAAGAGAATAGCAGATATGTAATTTCCTTGATGCACGATTTTTTCATCCTTTCTTAGATGACTCAACTCAGCTCTCCCCATGTTGTCTTAAGCTTTTCTACAGCTTCGATATCCTGAGGGTGAAAAACGCTGAACAGTTTCATTGTTTCAGATTCCAGTATCTAGGACCATCTTGGCCTCTTTTTCCCCGTTTTTATCCCCATTGTCCAACCACTTTCCCATCGGCTTGCCTTCCCTTTCTCTCGGTTTCTTAACTTTGGCATGGAAATCCACATCTTCCCCATCCCTAAATTCACCTTTCTTTATTAATTTACACTCAGTGTTCTGAAATCTGATTTCTTTGTGTGTATCTCTGCAATATAATAGATATAATAATATATCTATTGGTAATATAACCATTTATATGGCTATATAGTATGTAATAAACCATGTATATGTATGTAATACAATATGTAATAAGTAAAATAAAGCATGGACATGTGTTTGAGCAAGCTTTGGGAGTTGGTGATGGACAGGGAAGCCTGGCATTCTGCAGTCCATAGGGTTGCAGAGTCGGACATGACTGAGTGACTGAATTAAACTAAATGTAACCATCATTGCCTCAAATCTCATTTGACATGGTCAAGCATATAGCTCAGATACTAGCAAATAATGGTAGTTTTTTCTCAAGGAAATATTAGATTTCTTCCTACCTCTACTTTCCTTTTAAAAACTATAGTCTTCTGTGTTAATTATTTTTTCTACTCTTCCTTCTAAACAGCTGGAGTCCACTGCTTCTCACAAGTGCTTTGAATTTTTACAGGAGAGTATATGTATATTTATTTTTCTTAAAAGACCCAGGTTTGGTAAACCAACATCTCTTATGTCTTCTGCATTGGCAGGCAGGTTCTTTACCACTAGCTTCACCTGGGAAGCCTGGATGTGATGACATGTGTCTTTATAAGAGAAGACAGAGAGGGAGGAAGATTGCAGAGCATAGGGGAAGGCCATGTGAAGATGGAGCAGAGAGTGGAGTCCTACTACGGGGAGCAAGGACACCAGGAGCCACAAGAAGATGGAAGAAGCCAAGAAGGAGTCTCCCCAAGAGACTTTGCTGGGGCAGGAGTGTGCTGCCAACAGCCTAATTTCAGACTTCTTCCCTCCAGAAGTCTAAGTACATTTCTCTTGCTTTAAGCCACCAACATATTTTTGATAATTTTGACATTAGCCCTAGGAAATTAATTCACTTCCAGAGCCTCCTTTTGAAAGAGAATAGCAGATATGTAATTTCCTTGATGCACGATTTTTTCATCCTTTCTTAGATGACTCAACTCAGCTCTCCCCATGTTGTCTTAAGCTTTTCTACAGCTTCGATATCCTGAGGGTGAAAAACGCTGAACAGTTTCATTGTTTCAGATTCCAGTATCTAGGACCATCTTGGCCTCTTTTTCCCCGTTTTTATCCCCATTGTCCAACCACTTTCCCATCGGCTTGCCTTCCCTTTCTCTCGGTTTCTTAACTTTGGCATGGAAATCCACATCTTCCCCATCCCTAAATTCACCTTTCTTTATTAATTTACACTCAGTGTTCTGAAATCTGATTTCTTTGTGTGTATCTCTGCAATATAATAGATATAATAATATATCTATTGGTAATATAACCATTTATATGGCTATATAGTATGTAATAAACCATGTATATGTATGTAATACAATATGTAATAAGTAAAATAAAGCATGGACATGTGTTTGAGCAAGCTTTGGGAGTTGGTGATGGACAGGGAAGCCTGGCATTCTGCAGTCCATAGGGTTGCAGAGTCGGACATGACTGAGTGACTGAATTAAACTAAATGTAACCATCATTGCCTCAAATCTCATTTGACATGGTCAAGCATATAGCTCAGATACTAGCAAATAATGGTAGTTTTTTCTCAAGGAAATATTAGATTTCTTCCTACCTCTACTTTCCTTTTAAAAACTATAGTCTTCTGTGTTAATTATTTTTTCTACTCTTCCTTCTAAACAGCTGGAGTCCACTGCTTCTCACAAGTGCTTTGAATTTTTACAGGAGAGTATATGTATATTTATTTTTCTTAAAAGACCCAGGTTTGGTCCCTGGGTCCAGAAGATCCCCTGGAGAAGGGCATGGCAACCCACTCCAGTATTCTTGCCTGGAGAATCCCATGGACAGAGGAGCCTGGTGGACTGCAGTCCATGGGGTTGCAAAGAGTCAGATACTACTGAAGTGACTTAGTATGCATGCAAGCCCTTCTCACTGCTTCTCATAGTTAGGAACACATTTCTTTCCAAAAACAACCTCCAAAACCCCTCATTGCTCATGTGAACCTCCACTGTCTTTTCTAGATTTCGTCACTTACAAGTACTGAGCTAGTTAGCCTAGAGGTTCCGATTTAACTCCCTGGCTAGGGTTCTGGCATCAGTATTTATTTAGGCTCCCAGCTAATTTTGGCACACAATCCAGGAATCACTGTCAGGACATTGCCTGAACTTAACCTGCTAGGAATACATTCACGTGCCATTGCATAAGACATTTACCAAATGTGTGAAATCCAAATTCCTGAGCCTAAATTTGAGTCCCTTGGTCTCATCCCAGTCTACTCTGCTATCATCTATCTTGGTCCCTCCTTTCCTGCCCAGGTGATTTGCTCAGATTCTTTAAAGAAAAATTCCTCCCCACCCACCCACCCAAACACATGCACACACAGATTACATGACTGGCAAGCAATTTTTGTGGCTTTCCTATGGGACTAAAAGAGACACATTTTCCTCACTGAAATGTTAGACACTACAGATGTTTGAGAGTTTATACAAACAGTAGGGTAGAGTATGTTAAACCAAGTCAGCCCTTTCGCGCAGAGCCAGAATGATTGCTTATTCATTAGTTTGACTGTGCTTTCTTTTCTTCCTTGTTATTGATAAAAATCAGAACTATTTCTTGTATTTATTAGCTTTACCTAAAAATGCTATTAAAATCATTGGAACATAATGATATTTACTACCTGTGGTACATAATTATACTCACATGCTCTAAGTATTTATGGTAAACAGCCAAGCTTGTTGGAAGGGCATCTTTGGTCTGATTGACGTAATGGAATAGCCACCTCATCACTTCCCTAAAACCAAACACAGCCCTTAGAAAAACCAGGCTGCTATTTCTCAATCTGTGACCTGTTGTGACACCACTGCTATTTGGTAATGGGTGAGGGATTCTCTTCTGATCAGCTGAGTTAACCTGAGACAGATTCTGGTGTCCACACTCCTCCTCTACCTCTTCCCAGAAAGGGAGGTGTTTAGGAGAGAAAACTAAAACTGAAACAAAGACATACGATCTTTAGAACTCTGGCAAATGACTGTGAGAACAGATCCAGTTTGCCAGGAAATTTCTATCTGAGCTCCAGAATGGAAATTTCTTCTAAGGAGTATGCATCAACCAGACCACAGGGCAGACAGGGTCTTGTATTGTCTCAGAAAGTTACACACACTTGATGTTGTTATTGTTTACCATCTGGTTTTCTTATTTATAAGAAAGGAAACAGCAAAGAAGGGAACACAATCATGGTGGCCCCACCCAATGTTCACACATCAAATGTTATCGAAAAATCTGAAAAAGCTTTTCGGCCAACCCCCAAATTTTAATATTATTTTTCTCAATTCAGTGTATATATTTAATCCCAATGAGAGAGTGTTGGCTGTAGATTGGCTCTTTCTTGTGAACTAGAGATGACCTGAATGTGTCTGAATCAAGTTATATACACAGAATGAAATTTTGAATAAGCTCTGGACTGAGGGTCAGGCAAATTGGCTTCTAGCAGTCCATTGGATTTAGGAAAGTGCTTCCATGCTCCATAGCAGTCCAGTGGGAGTGGGGTAGATCTCTTCCAGTGCCTGTGAAAACTGAGGGTCAGGCAATGCTGATGATTCACTCTAGGTCACAAGAGTTAGTAAGTAAAACTTTGGATGACTCAAGTATTCTGGTTTGTTCAGGACTTTCCTGGCTTAGCATAGAAAATCCTGCATCTTGGAATCCCCTTTGGCCTCTAGCAAATGAACATTCTTGGTTACCCTAGTGTCAGGGTCAGAGAAGTCCAGTGTTTTGGGCCACAACTGTCATCTGTTATAACACCCTGGAATCATTATTGTTAATGTTCAAGTTTCTTGCAGATCTGTGAGATGATTTCAAAACTAACAGCTCTATAGAGTAGCACTGGGGATCAGCAAATAGACCCTATCTTCATCTGTATTCCTCTATCACACTCAGAAGTAGGAATTCCATAAAAGTTCATTATATTCTAGGTCAATCATGAACCATGATTAAATCACCAATTAGGTCCGTAGAAGGAAAAATTGCATCTAATAAATGATTGCAGTGATTGTAACATTGGATCTCTAGATTTTTAGCTGAGTAGTCTTGGCCCTTATTTATAACATAGTAGGAAAAAAAAATCAAGAGTCCTGAGTACTTCTGCTTTTTCCAGTAATATGACTTTGGGCAAGCCACTTCTGGTCTTCAGTTTCTAAGAATTCTCACAGTTTTAACATTTTCGATCTCAACCACATTCAAAGATTTAAACAGTGTTGAAAAGGAACTGCATTAAGAACAATTAAGAAATAGTTGCAGTTTGTTCTCAAAGGTTTTTTCCTCTTCACAGCCATATCTGTGAATATCTAATCCCTCCTACTATCCTCAGGCACACCTGAGGTCCACTGTGTTTCTTTTCTCTACCACTAGCCAGGCAAGATCAGAGAAGGCAATGGCACCCCACTCCAGTACTCTTGCCTGGAAAATGCCAAGGGTGGAGGAGGCTGGTAGGCTGCAGTCCACAGGATTGCTAAGAGTCCGATACAACTGAGCGACTTCACTTTCACTTTTCACTTTCATGCATTGGAGCAGAAAATGGCAACCCACTCCAGTGTTCTTGCCTGGAGAATCCCAGGGACGGGGGAGCCTGGTGGGCTGCCGTCTATGGGGTCGCACAGAGTGGGACATGACTGAAGCGACTTAGCAGCAGCAGCCAGGCAAGATAAACCGAATTTCTCGCCTGAATGCTTAGTCACTCGGTCATGTCTGACCCTGTGTGACCCCATGAACTAGGGTAGCCCACCAGGCTCTTCTGTCCCTGGGACTCTCCAGGCAAGGATACTGGAGGGATAGACATTCCCTTCTCCAGGGGATCTCCCAGACTCAGGGATTATATAATTGATCTTTATCTAATTCTCATTTTTGATGACTGCATATTTGCTCACAAATCACTGGAATGACTGGAAATCCATTTAAAAAACAAACAAACAAACAAAAAACCTGATATTAAAACATTTCACTTGCTCTCTCCCTGCTGTAGCTGTCACTTGCCTTTGCTGGTAAGCACCCTGTGCCTTATTTGTATTATTGGTAAAGAATCCACCTGCAATGCAGGAGACCCTGGTTCAATCCCCAAGTCAGGAAGACCCACTGGAGAAGGGATAGGCTCCCCACTCCACTATTGTTGGGCTTCCCTGGTAGCTCAGCTGGTAAAGAATCCACCTGCAGTGCAGGAGACCTGGGTTTGATCCCTGGGTTGGGAAGATAGATCCCTTAGAGAAGGGAGAGGCTACCGACTCCAGTACTCTGGCCTAGAGAATTCCATGGACTGTATAGTCCATGGGGTCGCAGAGTTGGACATGACTAAGCAACTTGCACTTATTTGTATTATCCATCCCACTCGGCATTTATATTGCATCTCTCTTAATGACTACATCATTAAACAAACAAATGCACAAATCAGCATCTCAAGAAAACTACACTGATTTGCTCTAAGACCCTAGCCTTACCAGAGGATTTGGGAGAAGAAAGCCATAATCTTCAGAAATGTGAAATCTTCCTAAAGTCAAGAATGGTGCTGTCTTCAAATCCTGACTTTGAGGCTCCATAGTGTTGTTTGAAGTATCTGCGCCAAGACAAAGACAACTGCTCCAAATATGTCAAAGACACAGGGAGCTTCAGAATAGCATCTCTTCCTCGCAGTTAACTGTCCAGTTGTCTCAGTAACAGGGGAGAACTTTGCTCTGAGGTTAAATTCCACACTACCATGGACTTCCTCTGACACAAAGCTGAGTAAACAGCTAAAGACTGCTGGTTAAAATAGACAATCAAAACCACTTCACACACACACACACACACACACACACACACACACACACACACAAATCTTTTCATACATATGAATACAAGAAGATTGATTTTAAACCCAGAGACAAATCTGCTTTTCATTAGAAAAAGGGAAATAAACAAGAGTTTTTGCTGATTCCAAACACTCTGACAGAACCTGGTCCATGATGAACTTTAACAGCTGGGTCTTGGGCATAAACTATTAAAACCAGAAGTTAGTTACTTTCATACAGACATGTCAATGATTGCCATGAGTAGAGGGGGACAAGGACTTTGCGGGCATATCAGAACCTCTGAAGGGTTCTGTGTGTAGTTTGAACAGCATATTCCAAGATTATATTACTTTGAGTGACATTAAGAAATACTGTTTAATTTTTTAAAAAAACTTCAATGACACTCAGAGAATATGTTTCATGAAGTTTGATAAACAAGGTAGCAGATATTAACAAATTCAAGAAAAACCTAATATATCATCTGTTTAACTCTCTATGTTTATTACACATATGTTGAAAATCGACCTCTAAAATGGGTGACTTTACCTATGAACCAGGTACTACCAGATCTACTTTACAGATTAGTAAACTGAAGTACACACATGTAAATAACCCTGTCCATTGCCTCTCCACTAATTATGGACTAAAGCTGAGGTATCTTTGTCTCCAAGCTATTTCTCTGTTCACTTTAATGGCTGCAAGGCTGTCCATTAAAGGTGCCATGATGGTTTGAATTCACTGAAACATGGAGCCCAGTGATAAGTACCAGATGATAGATTTGCACTGTGAAAATTCCAGAGATTCTACATTTGGGTCCAGTTGGACCCTGAACTTAGGTTTCCAGGTTGTCAACAAACTTATTTGGAGGCTGACTTGTCCTTACACATCTTCTCCTCCCTCCGTTTCTCTATGATAATCCAAAAGCTGAGAGTAGGAAGTGCTCTGATAATTCATATAACAATTTCGAGAAGATCCCACATGCCTCAGAGCCATTAAGCCTGTGAACCACAACTACTGAACCTGAGTGCTGCAATTACTGAAGCCCGCATACCTTACAGCCTGTGCTTTGCAATAAGAGAAGTGTCTGCAATAAGAAGCCTGTGCACCACAGCAAAGAGTAGCTCCTGCTGGCAGCAATGAGAGAAAGCCCGCAAGCAGCAGTGAAGACCCAGCACAGCTTAAAAAAAAAATTAGATGAATAAATAAGTAATTTTTAAAAACTATCCAACTTCCCTGGTGGCTCAGATGGTAAAAGCATCTGCCCACAATGCAGAAGACCCGGGTTCAGTCCCTGGGTCAGGAAGAAACCCTGGAGAAAGGAATGGCAACCCACTCCAGTACTCTTGCCTGGAAAATCCCATGGATGGAGGAGCCTGGTGGGCTATGGGGTTGCAAAGAGTTGGACACCACTGAGCGACTTCACTTTCCTTTCCTTCCTTTCCTTTCCTTTAAAAATATCTACTTCCTCTTAGACCAATATCCATCCAGTTTCGAAGATCAGTTTCTTATGCCTCCTAAATACAATTTATCAAATTGTATATGTTGAATCATCTTGTTATGCTTTCGTTCAATCTCGGATTAAAAAGAAGGAGCATGTTTTTGTCTGTTTGTTTGTTATGCTGGTCTAGTTATTTTTCATCCATTCTCTCTGTATTCTCATAAGAATTTATTGTAACATTATTAAAGTTTGGCATCAAAATACTCAAAGTGAAAAGAACATTATAGAATACATAATCTAATTCAAACTCAGGACACAGAAGAAAATCCTGAGGTTGGTGCGAGGGAAGTAACTTAGCAAATGTCATTCTGATGGGGTTGCCATCAGAATTGGTCTAGAAGTTGGACTTGCTGCCTCTCAGCAAAGAATTTTCCACTCTGCCCAATCGCCAGGCCTCCCTGAGTGGGAATTTCTATCTCATCTCCTATTAGCTTATGTGGTTCTTTTACCAAGTGGCTTAAAATTTTAAGCTTCTATTTCTACATCTGCAGGAAATAGTATTGTTTATCTCAGTGGATAAATGAGGAATGTTAACTGAAGCACTTATCAGATGGGTAACAGTAAATGCTATTTTTCCTCATGTTCTCCCCCTTTCTAGAAATCCATTTTTAATAGGATATTTTTTCTAGCTTTCTTCCCTCTCTTCCTGACTGGATCTTTTCTTTTTTAGTCGCTGACTTCTTTTCCCACTTCAGGTCAAAGTGTATAGATATTTGCAATATTACTGTAACCACTTCCCCACCTCACTGTTATGTATTTCCACCTGATCTTGACCATCAGTTCTATGAGCATGTACTCCAGTCTGCATGTTCAATCTGACCTTTCTTACTTCCAAGGTCTAGGCCCATGGAACCTGTGTGTCACTGAACATCTCAGGTTCTGCCACAAAATCATTAAGAACTCCTCATTGTAAGTCAAGTTCAAATGTCCTTGGCCTGGCATTCAAGGGTGTCCTTCAGCTGACCTCTAAATACCCTCTAGTTGTGCAAAATTCTACTATCACCTTGAACCTCTTTTACATCATGTTTCAAGCATCATGTCAAACCTGGTTTGACAGCTACTAACATCCAAACATTGCATTTATCTAATCTTTTCTATCAGATTGTAAGTTCCTTGACCAAGCTTTATTTAACCCAACTTTGTATTTGCCTTTAGCAGCAAGTCCAGTGTCTAGAGTTCAATAAATGTTCATGAAATGAATTATCTCTCCTGGCATCTCATTTTTGAATTTGGTGTCTTGATGCCAAGTAGAAATCTGTGCTGTTCTGTAACTCCATTGTAGTCCCAGACCAGAGGTGTACTCTGAAATAAGGAACACAGTGACCTCATGAAAATTTGTTTGATATGTTTCTTATTTACCAAGAAGAAACTGTGTTCAAGATCTTACTTTCCTAATAGTAAGGCTTGCCATTTCAGAGTCCTGGGTTTTATAATCAGCTTTTGGGTGAATTATTATAATTTTAGTATACAACAAAGTTTCCCCTTTTCTTAAACTGGGTATTAGAGTCTTTGGAAATGCACCAAGAAATATTCTGAAAAAGAAAAAAAAAACATTCACAATGGAGGTATTTAGGATTTACATGTTTTCTGGTACAATTTCAGTTAGACTTAGTTTTAGTTTCAAGTTGATTAAGTCCAAAACCTGAGTTATCAAGCTCTATCAACCCAAACAGCAGTACACTGAGGTCATTCTGTACAGCTCATTAACTACTCCTTTGTTCATAAATTCAATGGAACTTCTTAGTCCTTTCTGATTAACAGTTCAAGCATCTGGCAATTTGCTTTACTAACTTTTTAAAACTCTCTTCTCCTTTTGACCTTTCCTATGAAATGCTTGCTCCTTGGGGGAAAAAAAAACTATGACCAACCTAGATAGCATATTAAAAAGCAGAGGTATTACTTTACTAACAAAGATCCATCTAGCCAAAGTTATGGTTTTTCTTGTAGTCATGTATTGATGTGAGAGTTGGACTATAAAGAAAGCTGAGAACTGAAGAATTTTAATGCTTTTGAACTGCGGTGTTAGAGAAGACTCTTGAGAGTCCCTTGGACTGCAAGGAGATCAAACCAGTCTATCTTATAAGAAATCAGTCCTGAATATTCTTTGGAAGAACTGATGGTGAAGCTGAAACTCCATCACTTTGGCCACATGATGCAAAGAACTGATTCATTTGAAAAGATCTTGATGCTGGGAAAGATCGAAAGCAGGAGAAGGGGATGACAGAGAATGAGATTGTTGGATGACATCACCAACTCAATGGACATGAGTTTGAGTAGGCTCCAGAAGTTGGTGCTGGACAGGGTAGCCTTGCATACTGTTGACCATGGGGTCGCAAAGAGTCAGAAACGACTGAACGACTGAACTGAACTGAGTGAAATGTATCCCTTGTGGTTGGACTGTATTTAAAACTGTATTAAAAGAAAAAACTGACAGTTAACACTCACTGATTGTTTTTGTCTGTTCCAAGTCCTAAAGTAAGCATCTTCCATAGAGTATCTGATTTAACCTTCCCAAACAGCCTTGTAAGTGGTCACTATTATTCCCATCATTCAGTTGAGAAAACTGTAGCATGGGAATTTAAGTAAGAGCCTAAGACTTCTTTGTAAGTGTTCATGTCAGGGCTGGAGCCATCTGGGACCAAAATCGTTGCCTTTAACCATGAAGGCATGGCTTCCCTTTTTTTCTCTCTCATTGTTCTAGTTACAGTTTACCACTGGTGATCTCCCAGCTCAGGTCCTGATTTCCCTCTCCTTGGGTGGTCATCGCTCTTCAGACTTCAACCATCATCTCCAGCTGAGAACTCCCAGCATTTCATTTCTAGTTGGCTCTCTCCTGTCATCTACTAGACATCTTTACTGGACTGCTGTAGAAGCTTCCTAAGAAATACCTTAACACATCCAACATATGCCATCTACTTTTCATGAAGACTTGGGAAAATGCTTAGAAAACCTGCATCAAGGTTCAAGGTCTTGAGCAGAGAGCCTACTGCCAAGAGATAAATTCAAGGCTTACTTATTACTTATTCTCTGATGATAAGAATTAGGCTCATCTTTCCCTCCTATTCCATGTCTTGGTGAATGGTATTTTTCAGAACTGGTGGTATAATTTGTGGGGCCCAGAGAAGAATAAAAACATAGGACCCTTGTTCAAAATTATTCAGAATTTCAAAAGAGACACGGTTGAGCATGAAGCCAAGAGTGGACCCTTCTGCAGAGAAGACCCTATCTGACAACATGGGCTGAAGGTCCATGAAGATGGCTCTAGCTCACCAGTTGGAGACCTGAAAGTTGTCTCTCCATCTCATCCAACAGAACTCTGGTCTTGTGCCTCCTACTGCCTTAATATTTCTTATGTTTCCCTTATCTTCAATCCCACTGACATTATTTTCAATAGCCATTTACTACTAAAATATTATATATTCTAATCTTTAAACTGATCTTTGCCCCAAATCTAAGCCCATAATACTTTGCCATCAGTGCAGGTTTGGATGACTTTTACAAGTTCATCACCCTACCTTTATGATCAATCCCTATTTTATGCTACCCCTACAATTTTCCCCCCAACTATTATCAGAGTCATTTATTAAAAATTTTTTTTTAATTTTTATTTTTACTTTATTTTGCTTTACAGTACTGTATTGGTTTTGCCATACATTGGCAGTTCCCAATCCTGAACCCTCCTCCCACCTCACACCCCAT
>SJYC01069694.1:0-22409 GCA_006408675.1 Madoqua kirkii
ATCTAATCTTAATGCATTATGGTCAGAAAAGATGCTTGGAATGATTTCAATTTTTTTTTGAATACCAGAGTCATTTAAATAGTTATTTCTTTACAATAGGCTTTGCTTGTGGCTCAACTGGTAAAGAATCTGCCTGCAATTCAGGAAACCTGGGTTTGATCCCTGAGTTGAGAAGATATCTTGGGGAAGGGAAAGACAATCCACTCCAGTATTCTGGCCTGGAGAATTCCATGGCCTATATAGTCCATAGGGTTGCAATAAGTTGGACACAGCTGAGTGACTTTCACTTTCCTTTTTACGGGGCAATGCTTCACTTAAATAGAATGCAAATATAAAAAATAATAAAATCATTTCTCTGCTTAAAAGTATCCTTTTTGTTTCCATAATAAACTAAAATTCTTTTATTACATCGTGGTCCTGGAAGCCAATCATAAGTTAGCTTAATCAACCCATCTCCATTTTTCTTCTTTTATGCTTTAATAATATTGAGCTCTGTGGGCTTCCTAAGTAGATCTTGCTATGCTGATATTCTTAAACACTGTTCTTTCTCTTCCTGCATTTTTCTAGCCTTTTATTTGCATATAGTATACTAATCATCTTTTAAAAGTCATCTCATGAATGTCTTATCTAGGAAAATCTATTCTTACCACAAATTATTATTATTATTTTTTGATGGAAAGCCAAATTTGCTTTATTTTGGATGCCAGCAACTGGGTGTAGGGACAGGAGGACTGGAGGACAGACTCCTGTCCAAAGACTGACTCCACCACCCCCCCCAACACCTGCATCAACAATCAGTGGGTTAGACCATTTATAGACAGAGTGTGCTACATGCGGAAAGAGCACAGTTTACTCTGATGATCATCTTGAAATTAGTCATCAGTGATCTGACTGATGAGAGTCACCTTGACTGTTTTAAGTACAATCATTCTCATTCACTCTGCCTCCAACACTTTAAAAAACCACCACCGCAAAAGAGAAAAATAATTCCTATTCTGACTTACTGATATTGTTAGGAAACAAGATGCTGAGGGAAAACCTGTTGTAAGCTTTTAAAAATTATAAATATATAAAATAACTCTTGCATCAAAATCATTGTCTTTATGATCTGGAAGAAATAGATGTTAAGTAAAGACGACCAGGACACCAAAAAAAATGTCTAACAGGCTTTTTAATGGTGAAGCGCTCCTGGGCGGGGTTCCAAGACCCGAATGAGGCAGGTCGAGGAAGTCCGTGCCCAGACCGTGTTAGAAGCGGCTTATATAAGTTTGCTGCAAGGGATGGTCAGGTTAATGGGCGGGGGTTCAGATAGGTTGCCAGGCCAAGGCTTCGCGGGCTGATAGGTCATTTTACGTGGCTGAGGTGGAGTGGCTTTAGCTGGTGAATGTGCTATCATTGGCCCCCCGATCTGGGAGGCGTCTTCCTTGAGGGACTTCCCCCGCCTGGGGAAGGGAGAGGTAGGGTGCCCGTCATGGGCCCCTGGGGTCTGGCCTTACAATAGAGATGCTATTATACTTTTGAACATGGGTGGCCAAGGCTTCGCGGGCTGATAGGTCATTTTACGTGGCTGAGGTGGAGTGGCTTTAGCTGGTGAATGTGCTATCATTGGCCCCCCGATCTGGGAGGCGTCTTCCTTGAGGGACTTCCCCCGCCTGGGGAAGGGAGAGGTAGGGTGCCCGTCATGGGCCCCTGGGGTCTGGCCTTACAATAGAGATGCTATTATACTTTTGAACATGGGTTGTTTAAAATTTCCATAGCTTCCATAGCTGAGAGGTTAAAGCATCTGCCCGCAATGCGGGAGACCTGGGTTCAATCCCTGAATCAGGAAGATCCCCTGGAGAAGGAAATGGCAACCCACTCCAGTATTCTTTCCTGGAGAATCCCATGGGTGGAGGAGCCTGGTAGGCTATAGTCCACGGGGTCGCAAAGAGTCAGACACGACTGAGCGACTTCAATTTCACATTTCCATAGCTTAACATAACATCTGGATGAATTTTCAGATCACATAGAGAATTTAATCATAGAATTAGAAAGCACCTTAATGTATTTATCTCTGAGTATTTTAGGTGTGCAAAATCACACCAGAGAGGTCAAATGAATCATTGAAAGCCACAGAATGGTTTTCTTTTCAATAGACTTTAATTTTTTAGAGTTGATTTAGGCCCAAAGCAAAATTAAGCAGAAAGCACAGAGTCCCCATATACCTTCTTCCCCAGACATGCTTAGTTTTGCACATCAGAATGATGCACTTGTTCAAGCTGATAAACCTACATTGATAGATTATGACACTCCAAAGTCCACAGCTTACATTAGGGTTCACTCCTGGTTTTATATGTCCTACCGGGTTTGGGAAATGCATGGCATGTATCTACTGTTATTTTATCATACAGAGTAGTTTCACTGAACTAAACATCCTCTGTGTTCCTCCTGTTCATCACTCCCTCTGTCCTAACCCCTGGCAATCTCTGATCCTTTTTGTGCCTCCGTGGTTTTTACCTTTTTCCAGAATGTCATATCGTGGGAATCTCACAGTCTGTAGCCTTTTCAGAGTGACCTCTTTTACTTAGTCATAGGCATGTTATGTTTCTCCATGTCTTTTCATTGCTTGATCACTTAATTTTTTTTCTTTTTAAAATATTTTTAATTTTATATTGGGGTATGGTTGATTTACAATGTTCTGTTAGTTTTAGGAGTATAGCAAAATGATTCTTGTATATAATACCTATTCTTTTTCATATTCTTTTCCCAAATAGGTTATTACAGAATATTGAGTATTTCTCTGTGCTCTATAATAGTTTGATGTTGATTTTCTACTTTATTTATACTAGTGTGTATATGTTGGGAGAAGGCAATGGCAACCCACTCCCGCACTCTTGCCTGGAAAATCCCATGGATGGAGGAGCCTGGTAGGCTGAAGTCCATGGGGTTGCTAAGATTTGGACACAACTGAGCGACTTCACTTTCACTTTTCACTTTCACACATTGGAGAAGAAAATGGCAACCCACTCCAGTGTTCTTGCCTGGAGAATCCCAGTGATGGGGAGCCTGGTGGGCTGCCATTTATGGGGTCGCAAAGAGTTGGAAATGACTGATACGACTTAGCAGCAGGGCAGCAGCAGCAGTGTGTATATGTTAATCCCAAACTCTTAATTTACCACCACCACCATCACCATCCCTGCCCCCCACATACCACCTTTCCACTTTGGTAACCAGAATTTGCTTTCAAAGTCTATATGTCTGTTTGTATTTTGTAAATAAGTTCATTTTCAACATTTTTTTTACTGAACCAGGAAGAAATACACCACACTCATTTCTTTTTTATAAAATTTTTAAATATTTTTTAATTGGAGGATGATTGCTTTATAATCTTGTGTAAGTTTCTACAATAAATTATCACGAATCAGCCAGAGGTATACATATGCCTCTCGAATCTTCCTCCTACCCCATCCCACCCCTCTAGGTTGTCACACAGCACTGATTTCTTTTCAGCCCTGAAATATATTCTACTGTCAGGATGTATTTCGATTTGTTCAGCCATTCAGCCATTGAAGGACATCTTGGATGTTTCCAAGTTTGGGTGATTATGAATAATAAAGCTGCAATAAACATCCCTGTGCAGGCTTTTGTATGGACATAAGTTTCATTTTCCTCTCCTCAAATGATGAATGTCAATGCTATTCCTGATACAATGGACAGTGATAATTAACACATGTCAAAATAAACAAGACATGCCAAAAATTTACTTTCTTGGATTACAATTAATCTTCCTTCAACAGGCAGTTCACAGTTTTACCTCTTACAGTCTTCAGAAAGTCCATGATATTGGTGCCTCCAGTTCCTTTGCTCTCTGACTCGGAAGCTTCTTCCGAGCTTCTTTTCACCTTGGATTGCTGGCTTGCAGGAATCATGATGTATTTAGCTACTATTTGCAAATGGTAGTTTCTCAAGGAGATCATAGCTTTCACACACTCATTGTAAATTCCCTGCAGAGTAGCATTGCCTTTTGAAAGAACAAAGTCACGGACTGAGGGCTTTGACTTTAATGAGAGGAGAAAGCTCTGGTGAGCTGGTGGCATGTATGTTCTCATCTCCTGGAGAAATTCAGCAGCAAAGTCTGAAGGGACTGAAGACAAAGATGAGTTAGTAAGGAGTTTGAAGCAGTCTCCAGTCCAGGGAGGGAGGGCCAAGTGGGGCCAGAATGGGTGGCCATGAATTTATAACCATCAAGTCAGCATCCTACTAATCTTGCTACTAGTAATGGTAATTACTGCAAAATACAGTTAATTCTAAAAATCATATGAGCTAAACTCATTCATTATATTTTTGTTTTGCTTCCTTTCTCATGTTCCTACTGTATTTGATCCTTCTAAGGACAGGGTAGATGTACTATACTTGATAGACTGTGATGCTGAGTCCAAGAAAATTAAAGGGATCATTTTAATATAAGAGAATGAGCTCAGGAAAAAAAAAAAAAAAACCTTACTGTCATGCAACCCAAAGCTTTCCCCTTTGACTGTTCAATAGAAGTTTAGGAAAGAAAGAAAAGCAGGAAGAAGTTCTTCCTGGAGCTTCTTCCTCTGCTCCCTTAATCCCCTAGAAGGAATATAATGAAGGTGGTTCATCTTTAAACTTTGGTGCACGTGTTGGCCCTGGGCTCCCTGGAGGGTAGGTCAGGGAACTAGAACAGTGCCAACCTCTCCACTCTCCAGCTTCTGCTTGTGGTCTTATCTCATTCACAGACTTTCTCTTTCTAAATCTGACCTTACATGTTCAGGCAATATTGGCTTCACCACTCAATCACACCTCACAGATATGCTGAAATATCAAGATCAAGATGGTGTTGAACTTGGTCTGAGTTCTGACAACACTGATTTTCAGTTGGTTAACAGGGAGTCTGTTTATGAGCCCCTTTCAGTTTCTGCTTCTTCATGGTATAATTAGATGATTGCAATATCTCTACTGAGTCTTCTAAAAGTATCTGATAAGCTCAGATAAGATGCTGATGGGAAGGCACTTTTTAGATACTGTCCTATTAGCCTAAGCAAATCTGGTCATTTGTCATTTGCTGCTCACCTCCACCAACAGTGTGCTGAATGCCCAGAAGAACATCAAAGCACTGAAAGATGCTGCTTTGGGCTGCACTGCCTCCGGCAAACTTCTTTGGGGTGTCCCAGACGCCTTCATACAGCAGACCCTCTACAGCAAGGGGTTGCCTTTCCAACTAAATCAGGAAGGGAAGAATAATCAGTATTTTATCAATTGCCAAATTTTTGTATGTCAAATCTTACCACAGAGGATGAGTGGAATGTGAAATGAGCTAGGCTTCATTATACTCCCCCTTCTACTCATGTTCAAGCCATAGAATAATAATTAATATGGTTCTGAGCAAATTCAGCATAAGGATTCTGTAAGTCAAATCTTACCTTTCACTACCAAAGGTTATTTCACTCTCTTTAAAATGACTAGCTTTCTTGTTCATACTCCAGTGTGTGCCTGCCCAGGTAGTAACTAAGAGAATAGCTTATTGTCTCTTGCAACATGTATTTTAGGATATAAATTGTTTCTTAAACTGGATTGATAGTGGGTTCCATCAGTGGAAATTTGTTGTCTTTTTTTTGTTAATTGTCTAAGTGAAAATAGAACCAAGCATAAGGCTACATACCCAGACAAGTATATTCGAAGAACATTGAAAAATAGGTTTGGGTCCACATATTCTAAAAACAAAACAAAACAAAACAAAACAGATGAGATATACCTAATTAAGTGGCATCAGATATATTGAAAAAAATGAAGGTGTTATAAACAACTGATCCTGCATTTCAGTACAGGACACAAGAAACGTACTATGTCAGCTGTGCAGAAAAATTCCCTGAGGTCAAGCTTTCACTCACCTGTCCTCTATCATCACCTGTGTACACTGAATGGGGTCTACTATGGGAGCGGCACACATCTTGTGACAAAGAGCCCGGGCCCATTCACCACTCATCCTCAGGAGACCAATTAAACTGCCAACATTTACTACAGGATGCTTCATATGTTTACTGGGCTTCCCTTGTGGTGCAGTGGCAAAGAATCTGCCTGCCAGTGAAGGAGATGCAGGCTGGATCCCTGGGTCAAGAAGATTCCCTGGAGAAGGGAATGGCAACCCACCCTGGTATTCTTGCCTGGAGAATCCCATGGACAGAGAAGCCTGGTGGGCTATAGTCCATGGAATTGTAAAAGAGTCAGACACAATTTAGAGACTAAACTGTAACATGTTTTTGCTGGGGCATAACTGATAAATTATTTACATAAAAGAAACCCCAAACATAAACACAAAAATAAAAGTAAAACAGAACCTCCTGAAGCCCTAAGGACCACATCTCTGGGTGTCCCCCTCCAAAGCCTGCTAATGTCTCTGGTTTGAAGGCCAATCTTCTTGAAAAAGCCCAGTGATACGCAGTCACATATTTGTTACGTGCATCCAGTAGGGGATATTTCCTTTTGCAAATCCTTGTTTATGTACTCTTTTTGTTATTGTTTTTAGCTGTTAATTTTATGATAACTTTCAAACCCCATGGCTATTTTAGATGGCTTTCTAGTTAATTTACGTAAAAGCAGAATTCATAGAGAGTTCTTATCAAGCAGAAGCTAAGTTTTTCAGAACTTAACATATCCTGCACCTTTGACAAGTTGTTCCAGAATTTTTAGTGGAATTCTGGCTTCCCTGTTTACTACGTATATCATCTTGGGTCAATATCTTCTCTCTCAAAATTTAGGTTCTCTGAATATAATAAAACCCACCACATGGAAAATACATAAAATAATTCAGTGAGATAAAAGAAAGCACAAACACATCCACTGTGTGAGAGTTGGTTTTGCTTCCATTTCTCTGCAAGTCTACATCTAGATAAACAGAAACATCTGAGCATGGCCTAGCATTTGCAAGGCACACAATACTTGCCATGAATTTGGGAAAACACTTTCAGGGCTTTGTGCAGGCTGGAAGATATGTCAAGCAGCGCCTTCTGCAAAGTGTCTGTGTCTTCACGTTGTACTGCATCAAATATATTGGGGATCACCTTTTTTTAAAAAGAAGACAAACATTTCAGATTTCATAAATAAATACTGGCATAGAATAAAGTTCTTCTAAATCTTAATGCCCAAATTAAATTTGGTATTTCCATTTCTTTCTTGGATTGGATACCCTTGGATTGTTTGACTAATTTCTATATGTCTAATTAAACTTGGGTTTGTCTTTATTAATTTATCACTTAGAGATACGTTTATATAGTTTTATGTATTTCTATCTCTAAGGCAAAAATTCATTAGCTTTTTGTCACTGTGAGACAACGTTCCAATGGCAAGTTGCACTGAAAATATTTCTCTCTTATTAGGGCTTCAAATTTGATTCTAATTATATGGTTCTTACATTTTATATTTTAGAAGAGACAAAAGAAAGTATTTATTTGTACCAGGGGATCCCTTATCTCCAATTGAATCATAAAATCCTCTATTTAGTCAGGATCGAGTTACTTTATGCATAATAGCATTCTGCTGTTAAGTAATTGTTCTGCTTAAGTGAATCAAAATGCCCATTTTTCTGGGCTGACGTACTTTGATTGCAGAGGCAGCTGCTATTTCCACCAACAGAGAAACCAAAAAGAAGCCTTTGCCACAGTCCCCACCAGGAAACGAGAACAGAATGTCCATGTTCCTAAGAAAATTAATCCAGGAAGTCAAGAATTTAGTAAAAATATAAGAAAGAAAGCTAAAAAGAAGAAAAACAAATTTAGTAACAATATTGATCTATTTGTTAAATTCTTATTCATTTTCAAGACTTTTATTTCCCTCCATTTTCAAAATAATCTTGTGAGATAAGTATGGCAGGTTTACTATATCTATTATGTAGTTAGGAATATTAACGTTAGGTCTGTTGTCTAAGGTCATAAAATTAACAGTACTTTAAGCTGGAACTTGAAATTCCATTCTAGAACTCGAAACTAGAAACTTCAAGAGCATTTCTTTTTCTATTATTCCATCAGTTTCACAAATTTATAAACTCAAGGTTTATAGAGATATCTGTGAGATATTGTTTATAAAAGTAGATTTTTGAATTAAATAAACATAACATCCATATTTTTATCTGTGAGCCTGACTCAGTTTCTCAGTGATATATCCTGCCTTACAAAGGAATTGATTGGGAAATTCAAATAATGTATCACACCTTATTTTCTTTTGCATTGAAGTTTTGTGTTGATGCAAACATGGTCTCAGCATCAGTACACTTCTGAGTTTCATGATAGTTAAATGTGTGATCTCAAACCATTTCCACACCTAACTTCCTGGGGCTCATTGAATAAGATATTTCATCAGTTTCAGCCTCAAATGGGGCTGGTGACATCATTCTCCCATTTAAAAACCTTCCATAGCTTCCCCTTTAAAGATACGGTTTTAACCCCTTATCAGAGCCCAAAGTCCTATGTAATATTTCTATAGTTTATTTCTTCATCCCCTTCCTATACTGTTAGCTTATTTATGATGTATCAGTGACACTAGCCTTCCTTCAATTCTGAAAATGCACCAAGATTTTTGTCATTTCAAAGCCCTCATTCTTGCTGTTTCCTCCACTGTGAACATGCTCAGCTTTTCCTTCTTCTTCCTTTACTTTTTCTGGCCACATGGGATCTTAGTTCCCCAACCAAGGACAGGGAACATGCCGTGTACTGGAAGTACAGAATCTTAACCACTGGACACCAGGGAAGCCCCAGGTTTTCCTTCTTCTAAGCTATGTCACTCTTCCAAATCCAGCTTAAATTCCTTGCTGTAGGATTCTTTCCTTGTGCCTTTTGTTTGACTTGAATTCATAGTCCTTTAATTCCTTAATTCTTCTCTTGATCATATAGCAATTTACATAATTTTCATGTATCTTCTTTCCTCCAAATTAACCCAGTTTCATGAGGGTAAGCTTATTCCTGTATTTACTTTAGCTTCCCTAGCTCTTAGCCTCTGTTAAGTACCTAGGCCCAAAATAGTAAAAATTGGGTCAAAAAGAATAGTTTTATTACTTCTGGCCACTGAGGTCATGGGGTCATGGATTTGTTTGACTTGAATTCATAGTCCTTTAATTCCTTAATTCTTCTCTTGATCATATAGCAATTTACATAATTTTCATGTATCTTCTTTCCTCCAAATTAACCCAGTTTCATGAGGGTAAGCTTATTCCTGTATTTACTTTAGCTTCCCTAGCTCTTAGCCTCTGTTAAGTACCTAGGCCCAAAATAGTAAAAATTGGGTCAAAAAGAATAGTTTTATTACTTCTGACCACTGAGGTCATGGGGTCATGGATACACAGATGTATGTGCATTTTGTATGTATATATGTTCTTAGTGACCCCATGGACTGCGGCCCACCAGACTCCTCCATCCATGGGATTTTCCAGGCAAGAGTGCTGGAGTGGGGTGCCATTGCCTTTTCCATATTTATCTACAGATCTTCTTAAAATTACAATAGTGTTATATATCAATAAATCCATCTTCAGTTGAAGATAAGTTGAAAATTCATTCACTATACCTAACCTAACAAATATCAGATATTAGCCTATCCAATATTAGCCTATCACAGTTATTGTGATCCCAAGGACTGTAGCCCGCCAGGCTCCTCTGTCCATGGGATTTTCCAGACAAGAGTACTGGGGTGGATTGCCATTTCCTCCTCCAGAGGATCTTCCTGACCCAGGACTTGAACCCACTTCTCCTGTGTCCCCTGCATTGGCAGGCAGATTGGATTTTTTACCACTGGCCCAGCTGGGTGCCCCAGAGTTTAGCCGAGCCTACCAGAAATGTGCTTAGAACTTTGCATTAGCCTAGAGTTGGGCAAAATCACCTAACACAAAATCTAGTTTATAGTAAAGTGTGGAATATCTCTTGTGATTTATTGAATACTGAAAGTGAAAAACAGAATGGTTGTCTGGGTGCATGATGGTTGTATCAGTTGTATCACCCTCTTGACAGTGAGGCTACCTGAGAGCTGCACTGCCCTGCCCAGGATCACAGGAGAGTATGTACTGCACATCTACTTAGGGAAAGATCAAAATTCAAAATTCAAACTGAGCTTCTAGTGAACGTATATCACTTTTGCATCATCCTAAGGTCCCAGGGATGAGAGAGCCTGGTGGGCTGCCGTCTATGGGGTCGCACAGAGTCAGACACAACTGAAGTGACTTAGCACCAGTAGCAGCAGCAAGGTCAAAAAATCGTAAGATGAACCATCCTTAAGTCAGATATCATCTGCGTATACAAATAAGATTTTTGTATTTTTTGCCTAAAATCAATTGTTCTTTTAAAAGAATGCACTTTAAGGGGAGTGATACATCCTTATTTACTTTGAGTAACAGTAATTCTTCAAATAAAAAAGACGGAGTACTTACTCATAAGTCATGGGCCTTAGGAGAGCAGTCATAAAGCCATGGATCAATTGGAAGATGGAAAGGAAACCAATGTAAAAATTAAAAAACGGTTTTGAGTTATTCCATTTAATACTACTGATCTAGCAAAGGTAAAAAAATTCGTAAAAATGTAAAGGTGTGTCTTTTTCAATATTTGTCAAGCAGGCATCACAAACATTTAATTTAGGACTTTATTAGTGAAAGAAACAATTAAACATGGAAGGAACACACGCGGATTGTCAAAACCGATCGGAAACCTTGTTACTAATAAGAAATTTTCAAGATCAAATCATTTCCTTTTGTGGTACTCCCACATCTAGAACACGCCTCTGTGGATAGACACCCAAAGCCTCTGACCCTTCCTTGTAGCAGATTCATTAGTCAATGCTTAGGAAAAGCCGAGATTCTAAGCAGACTCTTTTGAAAGCCCAGACATTGCCACCTTTACCTCCAGAGATGTGTTGATTCGACTCAATAGTTAAAATTGAAATTTGTAGAATCTCAAAAGAAGACAGTCAAACTGATCAAACTGTAAGATGTGTACATTTCATTGTATGTTGACAACACACCTCTTTCTCTCTCACATGCGTGTATATTTTACATCTTAACAACAGAGAAGAAAGACATGCTGTCAAAGACTAAACAATGACCAATTCCCTTTTGATTAAACTACTGTGAACACCTTTAATTCCTGTTATAAGCACTGTTTACATACCCATTGGGATCCTTTTTCTTCCAGTTTGCCAAGACACAATCTGCATAAAGCAGAATAGGAGGCAGTCCCAGCTTCTCAGACAGCTTGCAGTAAGGAAGAGCGATATTGCTTGGCAAGACCTAATGAAAACATGACTTTTAGTATTAACCTCTGAAATGTTTCACTTTTGCTTCTGCTTTCTGGGTGTCAAAAGATTAACTGTTCTACATAAGGGCCCTGTGAAACCAAACCAATGTCATTGCCTCTTCCTCATTTTGTAACTTAAGCCCGGTACTTATTAAACCCTTACATTTGAGATTTGTGATGATGTGGACATAATCTGGGCATAGAGAGAAAAAGCCTAACTAAAGGGCCAGAGGAAATCAAGGCTGCATTCTTGACTCTCTAATGGCCTGGGAATCATTTGCAACCATTCACTCAAGCATCCATCCATTTCCCAAATATCTGTTAGGCAACTCCTCTGCACAAGATCCTCAAGCTTCACAAATGCCGTGACAATACTCTTAGAGTTCGTTTACATTAAATGTCAACTGGATGTCAGTCTACTGTGTTAGCATAAAAGAATATATGAAAATCTCCAGACCTTGCGGATGTCTCCATCGCCTCGACCCCACACATATGCCATGGTGATGTATCCCAGAACCAAGTGTGCCAGGCGCTGTGCCTTGTGGCCTCGGAGGCCATCAATGCTGAGTGTTGCTAACTGAGAATAAATGGAGAGATGGACTCAACTCAAAATCTGTGACGTGATTGCCACAAAACCAAGTTAATGCTCTTAAGAAGCTGAAATAGAAAACGTGTAATATTTTTTCCAAACCTTATCAACTTCCACACGCAGTTGGTTGTTCTTGATCAGTTCAGGCAGATTTCTAGCAATAGAGATCCAGGCATCATAAGGATGAGGTAGCTCCTCCTTAAAAAGAAGAAACAGGGCTTTGATTTGCCAGTGGAAGGTATTATCCAATAGTGGTGCCTCCACTGATGGTCCATGTCGCCTCTGTATCGATGCCATGCAATGCTGACGCACACTTAACCTGCCTAGGGCCACCAGGTGCCTGAAGAGCTCAGGACCTTCTCTGTGCTCCTCTTCTTCCTCTCATCTGTCTCCTTTGCAAAGATCCCTTGAAACATTTCATTGACATCTTCCTGACTATTCCATTCTAGTAGGTATGCCTCCAATGAGGAATCCTGTGAATTATACCCTTTCACATTAAGTGATTTGTTATTGTTGTTGTTGTGTAGTCACTTAGTTGTATCCAACTTTTTAAGACCCCATGGGCTTAGCCTGCCAGGTTTCCCTGTCCATGGGATTTCCCAGGCAAGAATACTGCAGTGGATTGCCATTTCCTTCTCCAGGGGATCTTCCCAACCCACGGATCAAACCCAAGTCTTCTGCATTGGCAGACAAATTCTTTATTGCTGAGCTACCAGGGAAGCCTTAAGTAATTTATTGCTGTCTGATATATTTTTACCTCCTCAGCTAGATGTTAATTTTTTTTTAATAGAAGGAAAGTGAGATTTATTAAATGTCAGTAATGAGGCAGTTTTGCTTCAATTTTTTGTTTAATTATTATAATAGCCTCCAAAGTTATCTCCATGTCATAAATAAGACAAGCAAGGCTCAGGCAGATTTATGGCTGGTTTTGTGCACATAGTTCATTGTAAGGCAAACATAAGGATTTCCAACTTCTAAAAGATATTTTCTCTTTTTACATCTCACTATTTGAAGGCAAGAATTTTATCATATTTTTAATTCTGTATTTCTTAGCACAGTACTAGACATGCAAGAGATGCTGTATATTTGTTGTATATATGTGCATATATATGTATATATATGTGTGTATATACATATATATATATATGTATATAGTACAACAGGCAAATTTTTGGTCAAGTACGTAAAAATGAAATCCAAATAAAAGTGTTATAAATAAGACTGCTCAGTGTTATGTGGCAGCCTGGATGGGAGGGGAGTTTGGGGGAGAATGGATAAATGTGTATGTATGGCTAAACCCCTTTGCTGTCTGTCTGAAACTAAAGGAAATCAGTTCTGAATATTCATTGGAAGGACTGATGCTGAAGATGAAACTCCAATTCTTTGGCCATCTGATGCTGAAGAATGACCCCAATGCTGGGAAAAATTGAACGCAGGAGAAGCGGACGACAGAGGATAAGATGGTTAGATGGTATCATGGACATGATGGACATGAGTTTGAGCAAGCTCTGGGAGTTGGTGTTGGACAGGGAAGCCTGGCATACTGCCATTCATGGGAATCAGACACGACTGAGCGACTGAACTGATCGACTGAAACTATTATAATAATGTTAACTGGCTATACTCTAATACAAAATAAAAATTTTAAAAAAATGACCCAAACCCCCAGAATCTAGTAACTTAAGTCTCATGTCACTAAATGGAGACAATACTCAATTACAGTTTCTGCCTCTCCCAGAGTGGAATCCAAAACCAGTCACTCCAGAATCCCAAACCAGTCACTCTGGAATCCCCTGGCCAGCAGTAGTGAACCGATTTGCTCATAGAGACCTGCTTTTCTCTAAAGAAATGTGACCAATCCACTCTGTGGGGATGGCTTCCTTATTTCTGCTCTCTTCTGCCTATAAAAGTCTTTTATTTTTGTACAGTTCCTCAGAGTATCTTTCTGCCTGCTAGTTGGGATGATGCCCATTTCATGAATCACTGAAGAAAGCCAATCATGTTTTAAATTTTACTCAGTTGGCTTTTGTTTTTAATAAGTGCCAAGTGCCATCCTGGGTGTTGTTTCTAATCGTGTCTCAAGGGAAAACATAAAAACCAAAGAATTAGGTAACAGTCTGAAATGAGATTCAGAGTCCTGAAAATTCCCCAGGCCTTCTTCATTAAGCTGCTTCCCAGATGTGCTCTTGGGGGCACCGATACTGAATTAAGGAGAGAGGGCATAAATTGAGTTTATCTGAAAGCAAGGTGAGTGAGGCTTTAAGCTTCAAAACCAAGTTAATATTATAAGGAAGCTATAAAATATGAAGGCAAATGTAATAAAAACTTCAAACTTGCTCAGGGGCTGCGGAGAATTGGCTAGAATTAGTCAGGGCAAATTTTTAGGAATGAAAGATCTAGGCAGTATATTCACTAGATAATCACCTTTCTTGTGTTTGCTCTGAATTTTTTCTCCCTAACCACAAAACTACTTTGCTTTGATGGCTTTAGTAATACATACATATTTTCTTTATTCTATGTTTCACCTGTGGCATGTGTAGTATGTCTGAAATTCTTATTGGGGCTACTTTCCCCAAATAACAGAAGTACTTTATTATGTGTCCAGATTAGTGTCTTATTGGACAGAATTTTCAACAAATGTAAAATTCAATCAATAATATCCTTCTGGTTCAAAGGATGCCTGAATGATATATTATAAATTAATAAAGGGTAACACAGAGGGCCATTTAACTCCTGCTAGGTGAGAGAATGCATTTTGCATCTACCTGAAATCAGAAGACAAATTATTTAGCTTTACAATTGGAAGGTGATAGATTATAAGAGATGAAATGGGTATTTTTGGACCTCTAATTTCCAGTAAAGATCTCCAGTGAGGAAATAAAAGTAACCTCTAATTTTGTTTTCATCCTGTTTCAGGATACAAAATCTAATTTTATAGGCATCTCAAGTGGCAGCACTGTTTTTTAAATAGCTCAGAAAGTGCTTTATATTGCTTTAGTTTTGGGGTTTAGCCCTTGGACTCTGTTTTAGAGGCCTACATAATTACTTGTGGCTTCCTTGGTGGCTCAGATGATAAAGAATCTCCCTGCAATGTAGGAGACCCAGATTCAGTCCCTGAGTAGGAAAGATTCCTCCAGTTTTCTTGCCTGTAGAATTCCATGGTCAGAGGAGCCTGGCGGGAGTCCATGGGGTAGAAAAGAGTCAGACACAACTGAACAAATTTCACTTATTCACATAATTATTGTGATTATTTTCTTTTATAAGAGAACTAACTTTATAGGGACATACAGAATAAATTTGATATGAGACTTTGCAGCTTCTGAAAAAGTTTTTTTTTGTACCATTGATAAATATTTCCTCAAAACATCTAGTCTTGGCACTTGTGCACTTCAGTGAAGAGAGAGTAAGTCTGAATATTATGGATTTGAAAATATCAAGTAAGCCAGTTGCTTTTAGCAAAAAAATTAAATCATCTGCTTCATTTTCTTCAATTAACTTAATCATGTGAAGAGGAAAATTAGAAGATTAGAGGAAAATTGTGACAAAGAATTTGCTTTAGATTTGCTTATATTAACCAAGGTATTTACTAGATGTGATTTCAAATTATAGTTAGATTCTGACTAAAATACGTATTTGTCACACTTAAGGGTTGTCTCTAGAGTCTGGATTCTGTTGCAGTCACAAGTAAACAGATACATCCTGGTATACAGCATTGTCTCAACATGTTACTGGCTCCTAGAAATCCTCTCCTGGAATCTCATGAACATTAAAATCAAGAGTAGGAAAACAAACAATAACCAAAAACCAAAATAATGTCTTGTGTTCTCTCCCTCTCTTGAGTTAGGCAGTGTAGCATAATAGATAATGGTTTTTAGACAATGGATTCTGGAACCAGACTAATTAGACTCACTTCCTATCCCTGTTATTACTAGCTGTGTAAGTTTGGCTAATTACTTAAATTCTGCATGGCTTACTTTCTCATCAGGAAAATGAGATTAATAATGTACATATCCTTCAGGATGGTTGTAAAGATGGAGTAAGTTAATATTTATAAATTGCTAAAAATGAGATAAAAGTGTGTGATGATTAAAATATTAAAGATAAGAGGCTTTTCATGGCATTCTTGGGAAGATAACTTAGGAAACTGTAGTCTTAAGACACACATTTATTCTAATGCCTTGCCCTTTGTAGCAAAACCTGTGGAAAAAGCATGCAGGTCTAGGAGGTCTGACTCTCTCTAAGCCTGAAACTTAGGCTTAGTAAATACCAAACAATATTAATACAACACAAACTTGCTTGATGTCCCATCTCAAAAACATCAAGGCAGAAACACATGCTTTGTGCAATCTAAGTTTTATTAGCTGAGAAAGTGGGTTCCTTTGACTCATGGGTCATTTATTACTTAAAAAAAATTTTTTTTTCAAAATACCCCCTGAAATGTGATTGTCTTAAACTAAAATACCTCTATAGTTACCTTATCTCATCACTCTCTGTACCTGTGTAAGACGAGTAAGAAGTGCCTCTAAAGCTAAGTTTCTAGTAAGAAAATTTTAAGAAAGGTAACTGAGATCCCTTTGTTCAAACTCTGCCTCCAATTTCGGTACCTCTATTTGTTCAGTAGAACTACTGAACCACATTTATTCAGTAGAAGTTAACTTGTCCAGGGAAGTCAAGATAAGAAAATAATTTTGCCCATATTCCGGTGTCCTTTCTTACCAGTGGACGTGGCAGAGCAAAGCCCACATCTTCATCTACGTGGTATTCCTTAAAGATGGTCCATGACTTTTGCACAGGAGATGACTTGTCAGCTGCCATTCTTGCAGTCTACTCTCTTCCTCCTCAGGCTAAAGTAGTTCCAAAGCATCTATTTATTACAGAGGTTGCCATAGCCAACAGCCACAGCTCACCACATAGGCAGTAGGAAATGACTTCCACTTTTGGAATAGTTTCATTTTCTACTTTCTTTGTAGCTTGATGGAAAATAAAACTGCAAAAGCATGACTGTTCGTCACACGAAGAAACTGAAAGTATATTCCATATCAAACATTTCTGGGAACATCATTTGCTTGCTGCCTAAGGGGAGTTGGAAAGGGCCTGACTGAAATAACAAAAGAACATGAAAATAGGTGGCCAGAGAGAACATTTTTATTTTATGGGAACTATTGAAACTTTGAATTAAAATAATGAATTTAACTGAGCCTAATGGCCTAAACCATCTTTTAGTTATTGTATTCATTGGCTTTTTTAAAAACCTCCAGGGTTCTTTGAACATATTAGTGTCTTGTTTCAGTAGCCATGGAAAAGAATTTTTGGTATCCAGAGTTAGTGCCTCTGAAATAGAAAAAAAAAAGGGGGGGGGGAAGCAAGCACATGAAGAATTTAGAAGCATAGCATCCCTTAACCCCTCTAGTCCCATTTTTCTTACCCAGATTCCATAAGTGTTCTCAATACTATCATTTTTTAAAAAAATTTTAATTGGAGGATAGTTGCTTTACAATGTTGTATTGGTTTCTGCCATACAACAATATGAATCAGCTATATGTATACATATATCCCCTCCATCTTGAGCCTCCTTCCCAACCCACCCCCATCTCATCCCTCTAGAGCATTACAGAACACTGGCTTGAGCTCCCTGTGTGATACACTGCTTCCCTCTAGCTATCTATTTTACCCTGGAAGTGTATATGTTAATATTTCAATGCTACTGTCTCAATATTTTTTACTCTTTCCTTCCCCAACTGTGAAAGATTTTCTTGCATCTCTACTGTATATGATCTCTAAGGGACTAGTAAGGCAATACACCACATTTGGAGAATCTAGAATATGCTTAAAGTTGAAACAAATTATAAAAATCTATCTTGAAAATAGTTCTTTCAGAATGCAAATTAAGGTTGCATTTGGTAGAGGTTTTCAGGGTGTCTGGAGGTTTGTGGTCACTTACGTATAAGATCGTTTGATCTTAATCACAAAGCTGAAGCAAGAGAAGAAGTCATCCTGTTCATTATGATGGCCAAAAGGAGAAAAAAGAGGTGAGTGTTCAGTACATTAACAGACAATGCAATATTGTCATCCAGGTTTCAGAACTTACAACAGATTTTAACAATACGTTGCATTGCAATGACCTCATTCTAGACTGGTTCTCATAGTATTCTTCCTAATCATGTGGTAGCTTTTGATAAGCACTGTTCTTCCTAATTACATGATGGCTTTTGATAAAGATGTTTGTTTTCCGAGAATAGGTTTCCTTTATTGTAAAGGTAAAGGAAATTGAAACTAAAATTACACAGCCAGAAGAACACAAATGGCTATGCTTCTTTAAAATTTGTCCTCCTACACTGCTGGTAGGAATGTAAATTGGGGCAGTTAATATGCAAAAGAGTAGGCAGGTTCCTCAGAAAACTGAAAATAGAGTTGCCATATAATCCAGCAATCCCACTTCTGGGCATATTGCCAGATAAAACTCTAATTCAAAAAGATACATGTACCCTTATGTTCATGGCAGTGCTGTTCACAATAGCCAAGGTTGTTGGAAACAACCTAACTGTTTATTGACAGATGAATGGATAAAGAAGACATGGTACAACTGAATACCTCTCAGCCAAAATCAGAGGCACCCCACTCCAGTACTCTTGCCTGGAAAATCCCATGGACGGAGGAGCCTGGTGGGCTGCAGTCCATTAGGTCGCTAAGAGTCGGACACGACTGAGTGACTTCACTTTCACTTCTCATTTTCATGCACTGAAGAAGGAAATGGCAGCCCACTCCAATGTTCTTGCCTGGAGAATCCCAGAGATGGGGGAACCTGGTGGGCTGCCATCTTTGGGGTCACACAGAGTCGGACACGACTGAAGTGACTTAGCAGCAGCGGGAGCAGCCAAAATAGAGAACAAAATAATGCCATTTGCTGCAACATACATGCATCTAGAGATGATCACACTAAGTGCATTTAGAAAGATAAAGACGAATATATGATATCACTTACATGTGTAATCTAAAATATAACACAAATGAACCTATCTTTCAAGCAGAAACAGACTCAGACATAGAGAACAGACTTGATTGTCAAAGTAGAGGGGGGAGGTGGTTGGGCGAGGGATGGAGTGGAGATTAGGGTTAACATGTGTGAACTTTTATAGAGATAATGGTTAAGCCATTATCTCTATAAATAAAAAGTAACAATGTTTTACTGTATAGCACAGGAAACTACAGTCAATTTCCTTTGATAAACCATACCAGAAAAGAATATTTTTTAAACAAGAATGCTGCTGTACAACAGAAATTAACACAACATTGTAAGCCAACTATACTTCAATAGAAAATAAAAATAAAAATGAACGGTTCATGAGACTAAGACTGCTGAAATCAAATCCAAGGGAAAACAATTACAAAAAAAAAATATGATGCTAGCCTATCATAATCATGGTGGTGGTTTAGTGGTTAACTTGCAACCCCATGGACTGTAGCCCACCAGATTCCTCTATCTAAAGGATTTCCTAAGCAAGAATACTCAAGTGGGTTTCTTTCTCCAGGGGATCTTCCTAACCCTGAGATCAAACCTAGGTCTCCTTCATTGCAGGCAGATTCTTTAATGACTGAGCTACAAGGGAAGTTCACTTATCATATTCATATAGAGGCCAAAAACACCAGCAAATTTTCATTTATTTATATAGATACATGATAGAATATATCACAATGATAGCATGGATATGAGAATAGATATACATATTATTAAAATTTCTGCATTTTTCTGGAACAATAAATGACAGCTATTTATAAATAACAGTTTTGAAAAGTTACTGATGTTTGTTCTACACTTTAGGGTAAACACTAGATAAATACTATTACAATCATAAGCAATAAGCCAATAGATGAAAAAAACTGGTTAATAAAAAAAGTTGCTTAAATCTTAATCAATATAAGAGAAGACATAAAAGGGGGGAGGAGGATGCCAACACAACTATCACAAAGAATACAAACAGTTCCATGGTAAATCTGCAATCATATATATCAATAAATATATGTAAATTGACTAAGCATTGCAATTTAAAACTATAAAGGTTATCAGGCAAGGCTTTAAAAAAAATCACATTTATATTTGTTTAAAATCCAAACTATAAAGCTGCGGAAAGGTTGAAAAATAAAATGATAAAAACAGATGTCATTTGCTGTTGGTCAGTCACTATGCGTGTCTGACTCTTTGTGATCTGCATGGACTGTAGCATGCGAGACTTTCCTGTCCTTCACTATTTCCTGGAGTTTGCTCAAATTCATGTCCATTGAGTCAGCGATGCTATCTAACCACGTCATCCTCTGCTGCCCACTTCTCCTTTTGTGTTCAGTCTTTCCCAGCATTAGGGTCTTTTCCAATGAGTCAGCTTTTTACAAAGTCGCCAAAGTATTGAAGCTTAAGCTTCAGCATCAGTTCTTCCAGTGAATATTCAAGGTTGATTTCTTTTAGGACTGACTGGTTGGATCTCCTTGCAGCCCAGGAGACACTCAAGAGTCTTCACCAGCACCATAAGTGACTCTTTTTCAGTTCTTTGGCTCTCACCCTTCTTCATGGCCCAGCTCTTACATCTGTACATGACTACTGGAAAATCCATAGCTTTGATTATATGGACCTTTGTTGGCAAAATTATGTCTCTGCTTTTGAATATGCTGTCTAGTTTTGTCATAGCTTTTCTTCCAAAGAGCAACTATCTTTTAATTTCATGGCTGCAGTGACCATCCACAGTGATTTTGGATCCCAAGAAAACAAAATCTGTCACTGTTTCCATTTTTTCCCCATCTGCTTGCCATGGAGTGACGGGACCAGACCCCATGATCTTAGTTTTATGCCATGTTGAGTTAGGCCAGCTTTTTCACTCTCTTCTTCCACCTTCATCAGGAGGCTCTTTAGCTCTTCACTTTCTGCCATTAAAGTGGTATTATTTGCATATCTGATTGTTGATATTTCTCCCAGAAATCTTAATTTCAGCTTGTGAGTCACCCAACTTGGCGTTTCACATTTCACTCTGCATATAAGTTAAATAAGTAGGGCAATAACATAGAGCCTTGATGTACTCCTTTTCCAATTTTGAACTAGTCAGTTTTTCCATGTAAGGTTCTAACTGTTGCTTCTTGACCTGCATATAGGTTTCTCAGGAGACATGCAAGGTGGTCTGGTATTCCCATCTTTTTAATAATTTTCCACAGCTTGTTATGATCCACACAGTCATAGAAAACTAATGAAAATAACTAGCATAGTTATTCAAATATTTAGTGAAGACTTAAAGGCAAAAGGGCTTCCCTAGTAGCTCGGATCTTGTGTCGCAAAGTTCCCCTGGAGGAGGGCATGGCAGCCCACTCCAGTATTTTTGCCTGGAGAATCCCCATGGACAGAGGAGCCTAGAAGGCTACAGTCCATAGGGTAAGAAAGAGTCAGACATGACTGAGAGATTAAGCATTAAAGGCTAAAAGTATCATTAACAATTGTATCAGTCAGGATTCTCCAGAGAAACAGAACCAGTAAGTAGAAAATATTTTAGATAGATATAACTAGATTATAGATAAATACATATTAAGGTATTGATATATGATATGACTGTGGGCACTAGGAAGCCTGAAATCCAGAGGTAGAGACAGGATAATGGAAAATCTACAATAGAATCCAGTGCTGTAGTCCATAGGCAGACTTTCTCCTATGTTTTTATTCTCAAGACATTTCAATTGATTGGATAAGGCTCATTCAAATTATTAGGCCTAATTTCCTTTATTTAAAGCTAACAATGGATGTGGAGCTTGTCAGGTGGAATAGTGATCAATAATCCACTTGCCAATATAGGAGCCTCAAGAGACCCATGATCAATCCCTGAGTCAGGTAGAGCTCCTGGAGTAGAAAATGACAACCCTTTCCAGTATTCTGGCCCGGAAAGTTCTATGGGCAAAGGAGTCTGGTGGTGTATAGTCCATGGGGTTGCAAAGAATCAGACACAAATGATTGCATGCACACACACACACACACACACACACACACACACATAAATGTTAGTCACACCTACAAAATACCTCCACTGCAACCTAGATTAGCGTTTATGTTTAATTTAAGAAATTGCTACTATAGCATAGGCAACTCACCATAAAACTAATCACCACAGTGATCTCAGGAGAGTATTTTATAACATAAAGCATTCAATTTACCAGGGTATGCCAATTAAAAATTTCTCTATATTCAATAACATAACCTCAAAATATGTAAAGTAAAATTGATGGAGGTGAAACAGGTAGCCATAAATCATTGAATATGTGTGCAGTTTTAGAAACAGAATTGATTAAATTGGTTTACTTAAAATACAGATACTATCAATCTCAACAATTTCATGATACATGTTATATTCAAGTATGCTGGAACATTTTAAAAAATTGACCCTATATATACAGGTTCATAAATAAATCTCAAAAATTTCATAAGATTGAATGAATCATATAGAATATATATTTTAACCAAGACAATATGATGTAATTAAATAGAAAAAATTAACTGAACATCCTCATAAATTTAAAATAAAGAGACA
>SJYC01069696.1:0-16123 GCA_006408675.1 Madoqua kirkii
AGGACCTCACTGAGGCCTCTTGGGCTGCACCTAGCGCTCGGTTGCTGTGTCAGGCCCACCACGTTCTCTGGGTCAGAGCACAGTCACAGGCAGCTCTGTATCCAGGGGAGACACGTGAGTGCAAGATCCTGGTAGAGGTGAGGCCTGTCCCCCCACAGAGGCTGTCCAGGATCGTGGGGGGCGTCCCCTGCACAGCTGGCCTTGAGCTGCGTGTCAGAGAACCCTCAGAACACTCCCTGAAGGGGGCAGGTCTCAAAGGCGCCCAGGACCCAGGCAGGAGGCCCCCGCTCTGGTTACCCAACTGCGATCAGAAAGTGTTTTCTGCTAAGAGCTAGAGAGAAAATGTTTTGGGTTTTGCCTTCATCTAAATTTTAGATTTCAGCAATTTGAGCAACTGTTCCTGCCAAAAGGCTCAAAGACTGATCATCTTTTTTAACATTTTTCCATTTGCATTTAAACAATTTAAAACCATGCTCGGCTCCCACGCTGCACACGGAGGACTCGCTGGATTTGGGCTGCTTGCAGGCCGAGGTAGACTCTCCCCTCCTTCCAGCGCCCTTCTTGGCTTCCTCAGTAGGAGTCCCTACAGCTCTGGGGTCCACAGGGCCAGGGGGACCCGCCACCCGCTCTGAGAATCCCTCCCAGGTTGGAGCCCTTGGTCTTCGCCATCCCCTCCGTGTCCCTGCTTCCGAGCTCGCCAGGCCCTGGCCGCTCCTGTGGATACGGGAGACGCGTCTGGCGCAAGGTGGCTTAGGTGGGATTAAAACTCAACCTTGGTTACTGTATCATATTCTTAGTGCATCTCACTGTGAGAAGGTTCTTGAAAATTTCACGTTGGGAGAAGAAAAAGAATCTGAAGGTGTCTCGTTCTTTTGATGCAACAAAATGTCGAAGTTAGTTTGGCATGGGGCTGAAGAGGCTGTGGGGCAGATGTGTATAAGAGACAGCCCTAACCCCTGGCGGCCACTCTTCTGCCTTCTGTTGGATAATATTGTCATTTCAATAATGTTATAGGATGGAGTCATACAGTGTCACCTTTTCAGACTGGCTTTTTCCTCTAAGCACTTTCTAGAAGCACAGTCATTATTTTGGAACACTGCTTGTACCACTTGGTCAAGTTACTTAAACACCCCAGGCTTTAGTCTCCACCTGTGAAGGGGCATGATAATGTCCACCTCATGAGGTTGTCTGTAACTGGAAAGCTGTTGCTCCTGGCATTGATTTTGTTCACTTAACTCACATTGGATTGTAAACCTCCTGCTGTCTGCCTGCTCACTTACTTGGGACAGCCTAGACTAGGCTGACGTGTAAAAGACACTTTGAACTGCGTTAGATTGCCATTTAAGTGATCACACCTGTATGGTGCTGGCGATGTCATGCTCAGAACTAGAGGACATGCTGTCAGAGGGAGGGATGCTAGGAACATCCCTCAGAGAGAGGGATGCTGGGAGTGTCCATCAGAGAGAGGAATGCTGGGAATATCCATAAGAAAGAGGAATTCTGGGAATGTGACATCAGAGAGAGGAATTCTGGGAATATAGCATCAGAGAGATGTATGCTGGGAACTGCCAGCGAAAGGTGGTCAGGGTAGCCTTCTGTTAATGTCAGAGGAGTTGACGAAAGGCATAAAATAGTAAGACAGACAGATTCTGGTTTGGGGGTAGATGCTTGAGCAAGTCCAGGGGGTCCCTTGAGTCCTGATCTCACCTTTGCCCGTCAGACCTCTTCCTCATGACCTTTGCCATGGGTGGGATTCTCCATACTGGCTCCCAGCAGGGAACATCCATCAGAGAGGGTAATTCTTGAAATGTGACATCAGAGGAGGAATTCTGGGAACATGACATCAGAGAGAGGGATGCTGGGAACATCCATAGAGGGGAATTCTGGGAATACTTTCAGTGGGAGGGATGCTTGTAACAAGGTGTCAGAGAGGGACTCTGGGAACATGATTTAAGAGAGATAGAGGCTGGGAACACCCATTAGAGAAAAGGATGCTGGGAACAAGCTGTCAGGGATTTGTGGGAAACCAACTCGGGGCCCCTTGCTGCAGCCAGGATCACATGTCTGGCCCCAGATTCCCTCAGGTCCTCTCAGCCTTCACTCCTCTTCTTGTTCCCACTGTGCAAGCAGTGATAAGGGTGCCCACTGTTTCTGCAGCATCCCCTGTGTGCTGGGCCCTTCTCTCCTTTCTTTTCCTCGTGACAAACCCCACAGACAGACAGAACCACAGGCTCGTACTTCAGACGAGGTGACCGAGGTGGTAAGTGATGGTCTGAGGTGACATTACTACAAACCGCTGGAGTCCAGCTGCTGCCCCTGGCTCCAGCCATCTCCACCACGGGAAGCTGCTCGAACCCGGGAGTTTGTGCATGCAGAGAGCATCCTGCAGGCCTGCTGTGGGCCTTCCCCGGGAAGTGCTCCCCGTTTACAGTAGAAGAGATGACACGGATGGGACCAGACCTCCACCCGGTTTCCACTTGGCGCTCATTGAGGAATAAGCCGCACTCCTTCGGCAGCTCTGTCAGGAATGACTGCAGCTTGTTGTGCCTTTTGCTAGCATTTTCTTTCTGTGTGTCCAGCAATTGGAATATTTCACTCAAGGAATAATTGCAGCGTATAGAAAAGACCATCTAGGTTCAAAGTCTGTGAATTGCTCAGAGGTGAAAATATCCTGTCCTCTGTGTAAACCTTCCTGTCCAGCAAAGGCCAGGTGATTATCTTAGGTGGCATTTTCCTTAACAGGCAAAGCGGAGGCTTAAATATTTGTGGCTGTTTGTTCAGAAACCTTGAAATGGTTTTTGTAACGTCTCCTTAAGCAGTGAAGATGAGCAAAGGCAGAAAATGTCACCAACACACATTGGCAGCCGAGATGGACACCCACAGAAGGGCCAAATCAGAAACCAGCTCCTGAAGCTGATGTGACAGCGGCTCTCCGCTTTGCCATAGAAAGGCCTTTGAGGTCAGCTAGAGAGCCCCCGGGGCTTCATCTGGCCTCCTCGCCCACCTGAAGTTCAGCTGCCCTGGCGTGCAAGATTCAGTCAGAGTCCAGGGCCTGCTGGCGGCCGACTTGACCCGAGTCCCGTTGGCTCTGGCCCGGGAGAGAGCCAGGCAGCGTCTGCGCCCCCGGCTGCAGTGGGGAAGAAGCCTCTGGAAGGTGCACCGCGCGGAACCTCACAGCCTGGTGGGGCAGGGGTGTGTAGCCCCCGCTCAGAGGGCATCACCCACAACGCAGAGACCCTTTTCTCCGGACCAAGCCCTCGGAACAGCATCTGCCTGTCACACTTGACACGCGACTTCGGGCAGGCAGTGGTGGGGTGTGCAGCCGAGACACTGAGCACAAGGCCTGTGTGACCGCTGCACAACTGCACCTTCTCCAGAGCGGAGGAAACGCCCGAGGGAAAGCCGCGGGGTGGGCGCCTGAGGGGCTCAGTCAGGACCAGAGCCTTTCTTTTCTAAGGCAGTGAGCCAGGACAGTACCCAGCTGCAGCCCTGGGCAGACCCCGCCCCCGCCGGAAGCCAGGCGGAGCCTCGGGGCCCCTCCCCGGGCGGGCGTGCTCCGTGCTAGGGCCCTTTTCGGGCAGGGCTCCTCGAGGGTCGACAGGAAGCAGTTCCTAGTGGGCCGCTCAGAGCCATGGAGGGCAACGACAGACGGCCCCCAGCCTGGGCCACTCCTGGGAGGAGAGGCCCGCAGGCATGCCACCGCCCTCTCTCCCTGCCCAGCCGCCAGCTGCCCAGAAGCGCATGTGCACGCCCATCCACCGGCTAGGGGCCGGGTGGGGTCCGTCCTGGGGCCTGCCTGTGGGGCCGCCAGCCCCGAGAGCTGCCAGGAGTCTCCGACTTTATGAAATACGTCCGATTCTCCTCTCCCTCCCTCCGCTGGGCCGGCCTTGCCCTCCTGAAGCCTTAGCTCAGATGTCACCTGTGGGAGGTCGCCTTTCCCGGCCACCCTGGCCCAGGTGGCAAACCTCCTGCCCGCCCCCCCCCCGCCCCTTTGGTGGCACACGTCACCCTCTGGTGGACCACGTCCCGTGCTCACGCATTTACTTATTCTCCAACTGAGCTCCATGCGGCAGGACCCCTGGCTGCTGTTCACCGAGGAGTCCCTGCCCCTGCCTGGGAGACTGGCGCTGCCGTGGCCGCGGGACGGGAGCGGGGTGATCACCGGAACAGAGCAGGAAGGCGGCCTCGCGGCTCCCCTCACCCATGACTGGGGACCCCGAGGGTCTGAAGGTGGAGGGAAGTCAGCCCGGGAACCCAGATGGCCCGAGAGGCCAGAATACCCTCCGCCCTGGAGATGCCTCCTGGCCTCTGGGAAAAGGTCGCAGAGTGAGGGAGCGGAAACAAGAGGATCCGAAGGCAAGTGAACCAGGACCTCCGGTGCACACAGGCGGGCAGCCAGGCGGGAGACTGACCTGCCAGGCGGGAGAAACGGGGCAGAGACGGAAGCCGGCGAGGGCTGCGGAGGCTCCTCTGAGGTCGGGCTTGTGTGCGCAGGCACGTGGCCTCGAGAAAGAGAAGGATAAACCGGAAGGCGCTTCTTTCCATCATCGCTGATTCCCCTCCGTGTCGGTCACGGTCCACCGACTCCAGCCCGGGAGCCCAGGAAGCAGCTGCCTGCTTCCCTCGGAGGAGGAGCGGCTGAAGAGCCCCGGCCAGGCGCTTTGGAAGGGAGGGGGTCTTCCTTAAACTGCACGCCTGACTCAGATCTTTAGAGGAGTGATGCTGCTCATTACCTCACATATTCTATCGTCCGCCCGCAGTTCTTTGTCTCAGTTTTCCTGGCACCAGAGCTGAATGGGTTTACCAGTTCTCTGGAGCCTTGGGCCCCTCCTGTGATGTTGCCCCTGAGCCCCTTCCTCCCGCCCGGCCTGGCTCCCTCCCCCTCCTCTCTCCCTCTCTCCCTCTCTCCCCTCTCCCTTGGCCTCCCCTCCCCCTCCCGTGCTCCCCCAGAGAAGACAAGCTCCTTGTGGATCAGCCACCCCGGATGGATGCCCTGCTGAGTGGAGGCGCATTGACCTCCTTGACGTCAGTCTAATCTGCAAACTCGGTGCTGTTGGCCCGGTTTTCCAGATGGCAAGCCAGAGGGGCAGAGGTCTGTTTACTCCCCGTGGGCTCAAATCCTCCGCTGGCTGACCTGGGCTCCTCAGTCCCCCACAGGCGGTCCTGGCCGGAGGCCACCTGGGGATGTACACCTGCCCCCATCCAGACCTGGCCGTGTCCTCTGAGCCTCTTCAGGCCCGGCTGTGTCCTCTGAGCTGGCTGCGCTGACACATCCGGACTGGAATTCTGTGGCTGCCTTTGTTGGTCCTTCCGTTGAAGATTTATTTAAATCTTCTTAAAAATGGGGCCAAGAGCACTGAATTCCTTTTCACCTTTTATGTGGCAAATCTGCCCCCGGCTGTGGGGAGGAGCAGGCGGGTGTCTGGGACCCGTCCCCTCCTTTGTTCTGATGACAGTCCTGGGGGTCAGAGGCACCGTGCCTGTTCTGCAGACAAAGAAAAGGAGGGCAGGCCTGTAGGGGCGTGCAGACCACCGCGGCAGGGCAGGCTCGGGGCGCCCCCTCAGGGCTGCCTGTGCTCCTCACGCCGCAGTGTGCCCGTGCTCTGAGGGTGCCGCAGGCGTCTGTGAGGACTCACCGGGCTGTGAGCCTCTGAAAAAGCCGCCGTTCTGGCTGGTAGAGATCTCACTGCACATGATGTGCTCCTCACGCCTGGTTCCTGCTGTCGCCGCGCGCGTCATCGTCCTGTTCAGACGCCGGAGCACCGTGAGCCGCACCGAGCTTGGCATCGGAAGCCTGGGATGATGGGGGGTTGGGGGTCCAACGGGGGCGCCGAGCAGTGAGTCGGCCCCCACCTGCCGCCCCGGGGAGACCAGTTCCCGGGCTGCCGTGGCCAGAGGCTGAAGACCACGCGTTGACTCTGGGTTGGTTCAGCTCTGCTGTCTGGTAGCCCCACGCAGACAGGATGTCTCTGAGAAGGGAAGAGTTCTGTTTGATTTTGCGACTTTTTCTATCGTCGTTGAGTCGGCTCTGGCTATTGCTCTGCTCCTTTAGGAACTCAGGGTGTCGTCTGTAAAATGGGAATCAGCACAGCGTCGCTTCCAAAGCGCCACTTCGAGGACCAGATTTTGCCCATAATAAGCTTGGCCTCCGAAAGGGCTTCATACAGTTGTGTCTCTAATTTGACGGTTGTTTCAATGATCTGCTGCTGTGTAACCACCCCAAGACTTAAGGGCTTGAAACCACAACTGAGTTAGCACTGGGATTCTTCGAGTCAGGACTCAGCAGGAACGTGCCGGGCGGCGCGGCCCGCCGGGCTCCGGCTCTTGGACAAGGCCCCCGGTCCGCCTCTGTGTGGTCTGCCCTGCGTGAGATTTCTCCTCCTCAGTGGCTTGTTCAGAGCTTCCGAGGACCTCACTGAGGCCTCTTGGGCTGCACCTAGCGCTCGGTTGCTGTGTCAGGCCCACCACGTTCTCTGGGTCAGAGCACAGTCACAGGCAGCTCTGTATCCAGGGGAGACACGTGAGTGCAAGATCCTGGTAGAGGTGAGGCCTGTCCCCCCACAGAGGCTGTCCAGGATCGTGGGGGGCGTCCCCTGCACAGCTGGCCTTGAGCTGCGTGTCAGAGAACCCTCAGAACACTCCCTGAAGGGGGCAGGTCTCAAAGGCGCCCAGGACCCAGGCAGGAGGCCCCCGCTCTGGTTACCCAACTGCGATCAGAAAGTGTTTTCTGCTAAGAGCTAGAGAGAAAATGTTTTGGGTTTTGCCTTCATCTAAATTTTAGATTTCAGCAATTTGAGCAACTGTTCCTGCCAAAAGGCTCAAAGACTGATCATCTTTTTTAACATTTTTCCATTTGCATTTAAACAATTTAAAACCATGCTCGGCTCCCACGCTGCACACGGAGGACTCGCTGGATTTGGGCTGCTTGCAGGCCGAGGTAGACTCTCCCCTCCTTCCAGCGCCCTTCTTGGCTTCCTCAGTAGGAGTCCCTACAGCTCTGGGGTCCACAGGGCCAGGGGGACCCGCCACCCGCTCTGAGAATCCCTCCCAGGTTGGAGCCCTTGGTCTTCGCCATCCCCTCCGTGTCCCTGCTTCCGAGCTCGCCAGGCCCTGGCCGCTCCTGTGGATACGGGAGACGCGTCTGGCGCAAGGTGGCTTAGGTGGGATTAAAACTAACCTTGGTTACTGTATCATATTCTTAGTGCATCTCACTGTGAGAAGGTTCTTGAAAATTTCACGTTGGGAGAAGAAAAAGAATCTGAAGGTGTCTCGTTCTTTTGATGCAACAAAATGTCGAAGTTAGTTTGGCATGGGGCTGAAGAGGCTGTGGGGCCCAGGGCAACTGGGATGGTGTTTCTCCAGCCCTGGTTGTTCCACGGTCAGCTTCCTGCCTTATCCCTTGACGAGCAAATGTTACAGAGGAGCTAGAGAGAGGTTGGCCAAAGAGCTTAGAACTTTACCACAGAGCCTTGAAATGGGGGTGCTCTCTCCCCGGGTAACTCTGTGTGCTTGACGCCTCACCCAAGGACCACTGACAGCCCGCTAGAGCACATTCCAGAACCAGACACACCAGGTGTGTGGGCGCGGGGGTCTTCCCACCAGATCAGAAGTCTGGCGGTTTATTCAGAATTGTATGTGTGCCTCCTTCAGAATCCACACAGCCCCTGTGGAAGACAGTTTGTCAGTTTCTTACGAAGCTAAACAGTCTTCACCGTGTGGTCCTGCCTTCTTGCTCCTAAGTGTTGACCCAGACAACTGAAAACGCGCATCTGCACAAAAGCCCGCAGGCACGTGTTTACAGCAGCTTTAGTCTCAGCAACCAGTCCCTGGGTGCTGGCGAGACCCCCTCCCGCAGGCGAGCGAGTAGATAAGCTGCGACACGTCTGGATGGTGGAATGTTATTCAACACTCAAGAGAGGAGCTCTCAAGCCCTGAAAAACCCGGGAGAGCCTCAGTACACACGCCTGAGTGAGAGGCCAGCCGGCAAACACTGCTCAGGCTCAGCTCTCAGCGTCTGGAAGAGGCGAAACTAGAAGGCCGTGAGAAAGACGAGCCACCGCCGTGGTCCGGGGCAGTGGGTGGGCACAGAGGGGTCTGAGGCTGCGGAGACTCGAGTACAGTGAGGGCATGCATCACGGTGCATCTTCAAAGACCGCAGGACGCGCAGGCCAAGAGAGCCCTGGCGTCAACCTGGGCCGGGACAACCAGGTGCGGCTGCAGGTCCCTCGGCTGTGACAGAGGAGCCCCCGTGGTCCAGGTCGTGGAGGCCAAGGCCAGACGTCCCGGGTCCAAGTCCCAGCTTTGCGCCTGCCTGGCTGTTCAGCCCGAGGCTGAACGAGGCTGCCTAAGCTGCCTGTACCTCCTTCTTCATCTCTGGAATGGGCTGCTCCTGCTGCCGGCGTCTCATGAGGGCTCCACGTGCCGAAAGAGGAGCCCCCGGCCCTTGGTCAAAGTCCTGATTGTTGCTGCTCTCAACTGCGTCTGAAGCCGTACACGCTGCCCTCGATTCCACGAAGGCCCGTCCGCTTCGGGCAGGTCATGCAGCCCCAGCCCAGGACGGTGGGGTCGGGGGGCGGGGGTGGTCTTGGAGTGACATCCTTCCAGCTGCTGCCGGCCTGTGGCCTCCTCTAAGAGACCAGGGCTGCCCCCTGCCCCTGCCCCTTCCTCCCTGGCCCTGAGCCCAGGCTGCCAGAAAGCCATTCATACCCTGCTTAAAAGACAGGCAACATCCCGACGCCCCCGAACACGTGGCTCAGGGGGCTGTAGTAACGGTCATGATGACAAACGGCCATGGAGCTGGTGGCCGGGCCCCGGGCCACCTCTGCCTACCGCGTGCCGCTGGGAGGCCGCTGGCTCCAGCCTTCCTGCGAGCCTGCCTCTCCTGTCCTGATTTTCCTGCGACGGGAACCATGTCACCAGGGCAGCCCCTCACTGGGGTCTGCAGGGCACTGGGCATCTCCCGGGCTGGGCTGTGCTCCCAGTGCCAGAGACCCTGTGCCCGTCCCCTTTGGGGACAGACCCAAGGCAGCCTCCCATCCACGCTGCTGTCCCTGAGCAATGGCCTTGGCCCAGAGCTGGCTTCCTGGGTGGGTGGGAGCAGGGCCCCCGGACTGGATGGTGGGAGCCGGTAGGATTCAGACAGTCTGGACCAGCCCTGCCAGATGGAATAAAATGCAAGCCAGAACTGCCTTCAAGCAGCCATGTGTCTGAAAAAAGAAAGAGGGCAAGTTAGTTCTAATATATCTTATTGAACCCAGTATATCCAAGGTGAACGCTTCTCCACGGGCTGTTCTGCACTTGGGGGTTTTGCACCCAGAGCGTATCTCCGTCTGACTGCTGCTTCTCAGAAGCTCGGAGCCGCACGTGGTGGAGCGGCTGCTCCGGGGGCAGTGCGGGTCTCCCAGCTCTCGGGGCTGGGAACCGGCACCCTAGGCCTGTGCTTCTGGGCGCTCGGCTCTTTTGTGGGCTCCTTTTTAGCAGGTTCCCCTTTGCAGAGAGGTGGAGATGTTAATAGCAGCTCACCGGGGGCAAAGTCTGCTTCTTGCTAAATGAGGGTGTATGGCGCTGAGGTCACCACCTCCCTGGCAACTCAGATCTTAGAGCCGTCTCATCCCATCCAGGGCAAAGCCGGCGTGATGGACTCTCAGGGTCCCCAGGAGGAAATGCTCCCACTAACCCCTAAGGCCGTCCCGTTACTAACACCTGCAGGTGCTGTGGGGTTCAGAGCGGCCTCAGGCGCTCCGAGCAGGGCTGGCTGGCCAGCTCCAGGGGCTGACCAAGGCCGTCACCTCAGAGGACGCAGCAGGGTTCTCAGCACCAGTCAGGAGAGCTTAACTCTGTGAACATGGACCGGAGGAGCAAGTCAGTACAGGAGTCGGAACAAACTTGAAAGCCTCAGGTGGCCTTTAGGGTGTGTGGATCTTTCTGGCCAGAGGCAGAGTTCCGCACCCTGGACTTCTGACGATTACCCGAAGGCAGGGGCACCTTCCAGCTCCCGAGCAGGCGGGCCTGGGTGGGGAGATGCTCGGATGTGTGTGGAAGTGGAATCCGAGGTGAAGCTCGTTCCCTACCCAGGCCGCACTTCCGCCTCATGGGTCACACAGCAGCGTGGGGCCTCCGCACAGCCTGTGTTCAAAGTAAACAAAAACTGAAATATATATACAGCAGCCTTCCTATACAGCTCAGAGAGCTATATTCAACATCCTATAATAACCTAAATGGAAAAGAATTTTAAAAAACATATGTGTGTGTGTGTGTGTGTGTGTGTGGTCTTCCCTGGTGGCTCAGATGGTTAAAAACCAGGAAGATCCCTGGAGGAGGGCATAGCAACCCACTCCAGTATTCTTGCCTGGAGAACCTCATGGGCAGAGGAGCCTGGTGGGCTGCAGTCCATGGGGTCACAAGAGATCGGACATGACTGCAGTGACTTAGCACACACACATGCATACGTATGTAACAGGATCACTTTGCTTTATACCCGAAGCTCACGCTATTGTAAATCAACTACCCTTCTATTAAAAATTCTTAAAAACAAACACTAAAACACTGATTAATGAGAACAGATTACAGGGCCTCGCTTTTAACAAATTTTACTCAAGGGCTTTTGAAATATAGTTACAACAACTGGAATGATGATTTTGAAGCTTGTTAAACTAATCCTCTGAGCCCTTTGATTCATATTTTATTAATCCCAGTGTGAGTGGTTCTGTGTATTTGAAAGCCATAAATTGTAGTTTTAAAACAAATATGTCAATATTCAGAGCACAGCTTATTATCTGTTTGCTTTCGGGCAAGTTTCACAAGCGTTGTGCACCTCGGTTCTGTCCCCTGAAGTCTGAGAATGGCGCTCGTTGCTGGCTGCCTGGGCCACCCCGTGTGCGGTGTGCCTGACACACGAGGGGCTGGGCGAGTGAGCCCTGCTCTCCCAGGCGGCATCCGTGGCTCCTCTACCCGCCCAGGTCAGGCCATCGGGGACTGGTAGGACTCTAGCATTTCATGTCATCAGGGAATAAACTAGGGACCCATTGTGGTAGGGTTTTTTGTGCTTTTCATGTTTGTACTTTCTGAGTTTTCAGACAAGAACAGTCTTCTAGAGAAACTAAGGCCTCTCTGCAGGTCCCTCTGGACCCTTTGGGGACAGACCCAAGGCAGCCTCCCATCCACGCTGCTGTCCCTGAGCAATGGCCTTGGCCCAGAGCTGGCTTCCTGGGTGGGTGGGAGCAGGGCCCCCGGACTGGATGGTGGGAGCCGGTAGGATTCAGACAGTCTGGACCAGCCCTGCCAGATGGAATAAAATGCAAGCCAGAACTGCCTTCAAGCAGCCATGTGTCTGAAAAAAGAAAGAGGGCAAGTTAGTTCTAATATATCTATTGAACCCAGTATATCCAAGGTGAACGCTTCTCCACGGGCTGTTCTGCACTTGGGGGTTTTGCACCCAGAGCGTATCTCCGTCTGACTGCTGCTTCTCAGAAGCTCGGAGCCGCACGTGGTGGAGCGGCTGCTCCGGGGGCAGTGCGGGTCTCCCAGCTCTCGGGGCTGGGAACCGGCACCCTAGGCCTGTGCTTCTGGGCGCTCGGCTCTTTTGTGGGCTCCTTTTTAGCAGGTTCCCCTTTGCAGAGAGGTGGAGATGTTAATAGCAGCTCACCGGGGGCAAAGTCTGCTTCTTGCTAAATGAGGGTGTATGGCGCTGAGGTCACCACCTCCCTGGCAACTCAGATCTTAGAGCCGTCTCATCCCATCCAGGGCAAAGCCGGCGTGATGGACTCTCAGGGTCCCCAGGAGGAAATGCTCCCACTAACCCCTAAGGCCGTCCCGTTACTAACACCTGCAGGTGCTGTGGGGTTCAGAGCGGCCTCAGGCGCTCCGAGCAGGGCTGGCTGGCCAGCTCCAGGGGCTGACCAAGGCCGTCACCTCAGAGGACGCAGCAGGGTTCTCAGCACCAGTCAGGAGAGCTTAACTCTGTGAACATGGACCGGAGGAGCAAGTCAGTACAGGAGTCGGAACAAACTTGAAAGCCTCAGGTGGCCTTTAGGGTGTGTGGATCTTTCTGGCCAGAGGCAGAGTTCCGCACCCTGGACTTCTGACGATTACCCGAAGGCAGGGGCACCTTCCAGCTCCCGAGCAGGCGGGCCTGGGTGGGGAGATGCTCGGATGTGTGTGGAAGTGGAATCCGAGGTGAAGCTCGTTCCCTACCCAGGCCGCACTTCCGCCTCATGGGTCACACAGCAGCGTGGGGCCTCCGCACAGCCTGTGTTCAAAGTAAACAAAAACTGAAATATATATACAGCAGCCTTCCTATACAGCTCAGAGAGCTATATTCAACATCCTATAATAACCTAAATGGAAAAGAATTTTAAAAAACATATGTGTGTGTGTGTGTGTGTGTGTGTGGTCTTCCCTGGTGGCTCAGATGGTTAAAAACCAGGAAGATCCCTGGAGGAGGGCATAGCAACCCACTCCAGTATTCTTGCCTGGAGAACCTCATGGGCAGAGGAGCCTGGTGGGCTGCAGTCCATGGGGTCACAAGAGATCGGACATGACTGCAGTGACTTAGCACACACACATGCATACGTATGTAACAGGATCACTTTGCTTTATACCCGAAGCTCACGCTATTGTAAATCAACTACCCTCTATTAAAAATTCTTAAAAACAAACACTAAAACACTGATTAATGAGAACAGATTACAGGGCCTCGCTTTTAACAAATTTAACTCAAGGGCTTTTGAAATATAGTTACAACAACTGGAATGATGATTTTGAAGCTTGTTAAACTAATCCTCTGAGCCCTTTGATTCATATTTTATTAATCCCAGTGTGAGTGGTTCTGTGTATTTGAAAGCCATAAATTGTAGTTTTAAAACAAATATGTCAATATTCAGAGCACAGCTTATTATCTGTTTGCTTTCGGGCAAGTTTCACAAGCGTTGTGCACCTCGGTTCTGTCCCCTGAAGTCTGAGAATGGCGCTCGTTGCTGGCTGCCTGGGCCACCCCGTGTGCGGTGTGCCTGACACACGAGGGGCTGGGCGAGTGAGCCCTGCTCTCCCAGGCGGCATCCGTGGCTCCTCTACCCGCCCAGGTCAGGCCATCGGGGACTGGTAGGACTCTAGCATTTCATGTCATCAGGGAATAAACTAGGGACCCATTGTGGTAGGGTTTTTTGTGCTTTTCATGTTTGTACTTTCTGAGTTTTCAGACAAGAACAGTCTTCTAGAGAAACTAAGGCCTCTCTGCAGGTCCCTCTGGCTCTCCTTGCTCTGAAGCTACCACATCCAAACATGCGCCCCCTGTTCCCACCCCCACGGAGCCAAGAACACATCCTCCTCATGCCCCAGCGAGAAACAGTAACTTGTTAAAAGAACGGAGTGGGCGGACATACAGGAAGATAACTGATGTCCCAGGACATTGCTTAGATGTAGGGAAAACATAGCCTAGGGTATGCCAGAGTCCACTAGGGCATCCTGGAGTCCACTAGGGCACCCAGGAGTCCTCTAAGGCACCCCAGTATCCACTAGGACAACCTAGAGTCCTCTAGGGCACCCCGGAGTCCGCTATGGCACCCTGGAGTCCAGAGTCCACTAGGGCACCCCGGAGTCCTCTAGGGCACCCCAGAGTCCAGAGTACTCTAGGGCATCCCAGGGTCCTGTAAGGCACCCGGAGTCCTCTAGGGCATCCTGGAGTCCACTAGGGCACCCCGGAGTCCGCTATGGCACCCCAGAGTCCAGTTTGTCTTCAGAGCTGCAGGTGGTTGTACTGAGCGCCTGTCCGAACCCTCCACCCAAGTCCTGGGGTGCGACCATGGTCCGCAACGTGTGCTCAGGCCCACAGCCTACCTGTGAGGCAGTGTCTCCTAGAAATCCGAGTCAGTACTACCCCGTTTCCCAGGGTGGGGCAGGGGGCCTGGAGCCACCTGCACATCTGAGAGTCTCCAGGGGGTAGAGGGCGAGCAGGGGACAAGGTCTGCAGCCAGTCGTTTCATTTTACTCAAGTATTTAAACCAAATCTAAGATGTCACGTGTCATGTTACACACACAGACACATCTCTGAGGCACATGGACAGTGCATACTTATCACTTCTAACTGAAGGACACTTTGTAACTAACCCTCAGACCTTGTACACCAGGGAACAATGTTAGCAACAATCCTCTAACATCATCCAACCTCAAGACTGTATTTTAGTTTTACTAACTTTTTACAGTTGGTTTGAATCAAGATTCAGACAAGGTCCAGCTGGTACATTTGATCATATCTTGCATCTCTCTGCAAGACACTTCGAAACGCCAGTCCTTCAGCAGGTGCCCCCAGACCTACTGAACAGCACAAGGGAACTGGGGTTCCCCTTTATCCTCCTCCTCCTCGCCACCACCTTTATTATTTTCAGCAAAATTCTGTGATGGTCTGTCTCCAGGTAGGTTCAGAAGAAGAGTCCAGGGGGTCCAGAGCTCTCGTGGGGCAAGAGTTCTCTGCGTGTCTGATCTGAAGGATCCCTTCAAACCCAGCGACACGCATCGTCGCCCCCTCGGGTGGAGCACAGTGTGACCGCCTGCACGCCCGCCTTCCCTGTCCGCTCCCTAAGTGCAGTCGATCTGTTTGCTTCTCACAGATAATTGCCTATCAGCCGTATGGGAAGTCCGTGGACTGGTGGGCCTATGGCGTCCTGTTGTACGAGATGTTGGCGGGCAGGTGAGTTTCGCGTTTCACGCTCGTGTGCGGCCGCATGGTGTGACGGCGCAGGTCTGTCAGACCAAGGTCGTGGGATGCAGCCGATTCCGGTCGGACTTCCCAGACCCTGGCGAGAGCGGGAGAAATGGTGCCAAGCTCATCTGATCGTAAGAGCCCCGTTGGTGGGGTGCAGACGCGGCAGCTTTCTCGCCACCCACTGAAGCCCCCGCACGCTGCGGACGGCAGCTGCCTGCTGCGCCTCCGTGTCTCAGCCAGGGCCGGAGTGAGGTGCGTGGTTCTCCAGAAACCACCAGCTGCTGCGTGTGTGGAGACAGAGTCACTGTCAAAGGAAGATGTTAGTTAAACCCGAAGAGGCGTTTCAATGGCTTCTCCATCTGCCCTTATCTCTCCCTGGGCAGTTCACTGCACTTTTCATAGAAGTCAGCGAGGCTGAACCTCCAGTTGAGAAAAGGAAGACTAGGCTCCTCTTGGCCGTGTGACCCAGGTCAGATCACCAAGGGCACCGCTGCCCGGGTCCCTCTAAGATGTGGCTTCCTGTCCATGTCACTAGGCTCGGGACACGAGCCGCCATTGGCAGACGACCCCCCTCAGTGGGTTAGCAGCAACAGGAGCACGTCTGTCTCAGGGTCTCGGGGCAGGCCTGTGGGTGGGGAGCTCTGCCCATGGACCAAGCTGCTCCCGGCTGTGGCTCCACTGTCTAGGGCCTCGGGTTCCACCGCTGCATCCTCCTTACTCAACTGGCCGGTGGGGAGAGGGGGACAGAGTGTTGAGGGGCCAGCCTGGAGCCCACATGCAGCTCTCCTGCCTCCGCTGTGCTGGCCACGGCCCCTGAGAGGCAGAGGGCTGGCCACGAGCTCAGCGTGGGGCTGCAGGGCTGGGGAGCCCCAGGCACACCTCAGCCGTTTCTACTGATGCTTCTCTCCCAGGCAGCTTCTGGTGACCTCTCCGCCCTCTAGGGGCTTCCCTGGGGGCTCAGCTGGTAAAGAATCCTCCTGCAATGCGGGAGACCTGGGTTCAATCCCTAGGTTGGGAAGATCCCCTGGAGAAGGGAAAGCCTTCCCACCCAGTAGTCTGGCCTGGAGAATTCCATGGACTCTCTAGTCCACGAGCTCACAGAGTCAGACACAACTAAGCAACTTTCTCTTTCCCATCAGCCTCCAAATGGGCCGAGGAGTTTGCCCTCCGTAGCTAAGAGCCTTCGTAGGAGAAAATATAAATAAAAACCCCCAAAGAAGTCTCTGAATCTTTGTTCTTGGGAAAGAGTCACCCTTTCTGACAAGTCACCTCCATCAACTCACTTATTATCCATTCAATGCGGATGTATTAAATGTGCCTGGTGAAGGTTCTGAGCAGCACACAGATCTGAGCTTCAGGAAGCCTGCAGTCTAGAGAGAGACCAGGAGCATTCCAGGCTGAGCGACAGCAAGCAGAGGCGCTGGG
>SJYC01069698.1:0-27993 GCA_006408675.1 Madoqua kirkii
GTCCATCAGCAGATGAATGGATAAGAAAGCTGTGGTACATATACACAATGGAGTATTACTCAGCCCTCAAAAAGAATAAGTTTGACGCAGTTCTAATGAGATGGATGAAACTGGAGCCGATTATACAGAGTGAGGTAAGCCAGAAAGAAAAACACCAATACAGTATACTGACACATATATATGGAATTTAGAAGATAGTAATGATGACCCCGTAAGTGAGACAATATAAGAGGCACAGAGGTATAGAATGGACTTTTGGCTTCAGAGGGAGAGGGAGAGGGTGGGATGATCTGGGAGAATGACAACGAAACATGTATACAATCATATGGGAGATGAAGCGCCAGTCTATGTTCAATACAGGATACAGGATGCTTGGGGCTGGTGTACGGGATGATCTGGGGAGATGAGGGGGGAAGGGAGGTGGGAGGGGGCTTTAGCATGGGAAGATCGTGTACACCTGTGGCTGATTCATGTCAATGTATGGCAGAACCAATACAGTACTGTAAAATAGAATAAAGTATTAAACAACAACAACAAAAAATAAAAATAAAAACAAACAAACAAACAAAAAGAATGAAGGTCAAAGTTCATCTCTAAAAACCAGGAATTTCCAGGATACCAGTGAACAATACATTTTCATACTGGTAAATGCTGGAGTGACCTGTGTTGTGAGAACTCTGGAATGCTGGAGCTTAACTGTGGAGGCACATGTCACTGTGCAAAGACCAGGCGAGGGCAACACGGTTATGGAGACTGTTGGGAAAGGTGTGTGACCTCTAGTAGGGATTTCTTTAAGTTTCTACTGTGGGGCAGGGAATGATTCACATAACAACAGAACAAAACCAATGAGGCTAATGTTTGGGCTTTTCTTGCTATACTTCTAACTACAGTTTATTTGGGCTGACACCTGAAATGAAGTTTGGCTGTACACATACCTCTTTAGAGGCCATCCAGTCTCATTAGAGGACAGCTAATAAACTAGAAAAAGAGTCTATTCACCAGTTTAAATACATTGGGAAAGAAGAGGAGTGAAAGAACCTATATACAGTGTCTGCTTCAGGAAAAAGATATCTGTTAAAAAATCAAGAAGGGAAAGCCTTAACATTCAATGACAGCTTCTTGGTCACTTAAGCTGCAAGGGTTCAGAGAGAATCATGGAGGAGGAGCAGTCCAACAGGTCTGGAGAGGCAGTGCAGGTCCTTCTTCAGAGTCACTCGGCTGCTGCTTCTGTTGGATCCGGACCATGTGGTCTGCAGCATCACCAGCTGAGTCTCTGTGTCCGCAGGTGACATAGCCCTCCAAAGGGGAACAAGAGTAGGTAGGTTATTTGATGTCAAGTCATCTACAAAGTTCTAAAGTTAGGAAAGTGCCGGCCTAGCAACCTATGTCTAATTCCCCCACATAATTTATTTAATAAGGCTATCTATTATTTATTTATTTATACTATATTTATTTAACTATTTAATTTATTTAACTAATTTATTTAATTTAACTATATTTATCTAATAAGACTATTATACTTCATTCTTCATTATTAGAAGGTAAATGGTGATAATCATTTAAATACTTTTGCTTGAATTGTTCTGGGGCTCATTCTTCATATACTCTACCCACAGAAATCCTACCTCTGGTGTGAATCTAACATCTTGAGTTTGAACTCTTCTCAAACATGCATGTGTATTTGACATGCAGATCTTATACTCTTCTCTCCAGTCAAGCATGGATCAAACCAGGTGTGTTTATTCCTAACTGGCCCATAACATTCCAGTGGGTAGAAGAAAAATCCACTTGGAGTCAAAAAGACCTGTATTTAAAATCTGATGAACTCTGTGAACTTACACAGTTGTGTCTCAGTTTGTGTGAGGGGCTTGGCTCCAGAACCCTGAGGCTGTGAAAATCTACGGATGCTCACGCCCTTACATAAAATGACATAGTCCAGTCAGCACTCAAGGATTCCACATCCTTACTGGGGACTGAAATTTGATCCGTGATATACAAGGCCTCATTTTGTTGCTATTGGTAAAACTGAGGTAATAACACCTCCCACAGAGGAAGTTGTGAGAAGTAAGGTTTCCAGTGGAATAATGCAATGCATGGTGGGCCTTCTGTATCTGCGTGCTCCATATCCACAGATTCGACCAACCACAGATCTAAAACGTTTGGGGATGAAAATTCCAAAAAGTTCTAAAAGGCACAACTTTAATTTGCCATGCACTGGCAACTATTTACATAGCATGCACATTGAATTTACAACTATTTAAATAGCATTTACACTGGATTAGGTATTATAAGTAATCTTACTGTTAGAGCCTAACTGGAGCCAGGACAGGCTCTAAGGGGCAGGCTAGGTCTGAGGTTTAGTCTCTAGGAAAGCTGAGGCCCTGGGAACCCCCACAGACAGTGTAGCTTGACCAATAGGAAAAAATCCCCTAAGAAAGCCCGCGCATGTGAGAATCTAGCCAATTAGTAGGTGCCAAGAGACCCTTGCAACCAATCCGCCTTTACCAACTCCCTGTCTTTGTTCTAAGTCTATAAATACTGCTGTAATTCAGGGCTTGGGGCCCTCTTGCTTTATTCCACTGTGTTGGATGTGGCAGGGGTGCCCTAACTCGAGTTAGTAATAAATAAACTCCCTTCTTGCTTTTGCATTACCTTGGTGGACTTGTTCTCTCAGAATATTCAGGGACTTGGACTCGGAGCATAATACTTACAATTTAGATGACTTAGGATGTACGGGAGGGTTGCATAGTGAAGTAAAGTGAAAGTGTTGGTTGCTCAGTTGTGTCTGACTCTCTGTGACCCCAGGAACTGCAGCCCACCAGGCTCCTCTGTCCATGGAATTCTCCAGATAAGAGTACTGGAGTGGGTAGCCATTGCCTTCTCTAGGGGATCTTCCTGACCCAGAGGATTGAACCCAGATCTGGACTGCAGGGGGATTCTTTACTGTCTGAACCACCAGGGAAGTCTCAAGGAGGATGTGCACAGGTTACATGCACATACTCTGCGGTTTAACATGAGGGGCTTAAACATTCGTGGATTTTGGAAGCTGCTGGGAATCCTAAAACCAATCCCCTGCAGAAACCAAGGGACAAGGGTACAGCCAGAGCCCAGAACACTGCCCAGCACAAAGCCATCAGCACACAACAGCTGTTATTACCGTGCTTACCCGGGTGTCTACTTCCCGAGGGATCGTCCGGCGAGGAATCCAAGAATGCATGTTGGCTATCTCCACCCTCTGCCCTCGAGAAAACTGTGGCTGCCCCCATCTCATGCTTGCCAGCTTCTCTAGGTCTTCTTTCAGTACAGTTTCTTTAACCCTGAAAACAAACAAGTGGACAAACAAAAGCTTCACCGTCCTAAATAAGGCACAGGGTTCTTATCTCGTGGGCCAACATTCAGTTTGGTTTGAAACATACTTCAAATCTCTCATTAAAGTATGACTTCATATCTCACATTGAAAAAAAAAAACTGACTCATTTCTTTGTCAAGTTGGTAAAGCTAGACCTCTTTTTCTTGATGGAAAACACCTGCATAGAGTTTTAATGAGTCATACGGAAGAAGCAGGTTTCCTTTAGGTCTTCTCTTCTTTTAGAATGAGAAAAAAAAAAGTCCAGAGTCTAAAAATAGTCCAGGCACCTGTGAGCCATCTTGGAAAGCACTGCCTCCCTTGTTTTCACCTTATGCCATATAACATTTGTATCCACTTCCACCACAACCACTGTTTTAAGAAATCATTCACCATTTGACTTCAAATCAATGAATTCGAGAATACATATCTCTGAGGATATGTATAAAAATGTTTAAATCACTTTGTATTAAAAAACACAAGAAACCGCAGAACACTTATATAAAGGTGGGTCTTCCAAGGTGCTTCTTACCTCTCAGGCACCTGATACGTTATTAGAATGCGGTCAAGTGTCTGCTTTATCATTCTCCAGATGGACTCTTCAACTAACTTAGGAAATGTTTCTTTTTTCTGTACGTCCTGAGATTGCTGCCCGTTTTGAGAGATTTCTGAAGAATCATCAGTAGGAGCAAAGTTTATACTGCTGCCACTGCTTCTTATTAAAAATCAACAACAAAGAAAGCCAAATTAGAAAATACCCATCAGGGGCTGATGTGCCAAGGTGGTCCTCATTCTTCACAGACCTGGGCGACTAGCTGGTAATGTCCTTCACCACCCAGCCCACCGTCATCCCAGGTCACCTCAGTCTTCCCGTTCCTCCATCTTTCCAAGATCTCCTTCTCAGTCTTCCTGGCTATCTGCTCCTCAAGGTCATACTGCCTTTCTCATCATCACCCATAACTGCTGCATCTCAGCTCCACTTTCTCCTTTGCTTGTTCAATTGTTCCAGCTACAAATCTGGAACAGAGCTTTAGTCATTCTGCTTAGAGCCCAAAGCCCATCACTCAGTAACACTCTGCCATACCTAAGTCTCTTCCCCTTTCATTTCCCACAATATTAAAATGTCAGCTCTGATAAAGCCACTTATTAATTCCATTCTTATCTGAATCCAAGTCACCAAAAGCATAGAGAAAGTCACATGGAACAGGGTACATTGGTTATGCAGTGAATTCATCATCACCAGAGGACCATCAGAAAGCCTGTAATCCTGGTACAGCTCTCTGCTCAGCGCACCGTCTCCAGCAGGATCATCTTCTGATCCCTATTTCCTTCCTCAGTCTCACTACAAGGAAAGAGAAGGAAGCTATGAGAAATGAAATTCATTACCCTGATGCCAAACACAAATTTACTCATATGTGCATTCTCTCTTCATTGCCCTCCTATTAAAACAGAGAAGCCATCCATCCATGCCAGGCCCATCCCTTTACAGCTGCTATGGAGCCTCATAGATCATTCCTTTCCTGTCCTGCATCTAATTCTTCCAGGTCCTTCTCGTTTACTTTGGAACAATTAAAACAACAAAGTACCTAATTTTAAAAAAAGTGTATGGATAAATATAAAAGATATTTTTCCTCATTAAAAGCAAATCTCTTTGAAAGGTAATTATTTAAAGCCCAAAACAGCAACATTTTTACTGTGGGACTTGTTGAAATAATACATGTTGAAATAAAATGTATGACACATTTTACTTAGCACAAAAGACAAGTGGACGATTGGGGAAGGCACAGGAAGCTTAAAACATCCTAGGAATGTAGGGGCTTCCAAGGAGACAAAATCATTAGAGTAGGACTGATTAAAGCTTTCATTTGTTGAGCCAATACTTGCTGCCAATTTTCATATCCTTTATTTTTTAGATATAGTTGGTATATAGAAAACAGGTAGTAGACCTGGTATTAGCAACATTAGATCTTAAGTACTTTCTTTGTTATAACCCACTGCACCTTTGTTCTACAGGAATGTAACTTTATTTGGTACTTTGAGGGTGATGTAGAGTAAAGAAAAAACAATTCTAGGGAAAAGGAGTTTTCTGGTTGATAGACAATTATCCCAGGAAGAGAGCCATAAAAATGTTAACAGGCCTCTTGGCCAGAAGATAATGTAAACCACCTGAGACCTTTTGTATACAGGAGTGTATGCAAAAAGAAAGCCTTGTTTCAATGAGAGTCAGAACTGCTGCCACTGCATAACTCTGCATATTCCATTATTTCTTTATGTACAACTTGGGGTATATAAGCTGATTTTGAAAAATAAAGTTTTTTGGAGTCTTGCACTGATGCTGGGCTTCCCCATGTCATTCTTTTCTCTCCCTTTTCGGCTGAATTCCCATCTGGAGAAAGGAGGTTCACCACGTCTACTTACTTGCTCTGGCTGCTAAGATCCACGTGAAAGGGAGCCTAAGGTAGGGCACCCTTCGATATTCAAGTGGGCGCCGGCGGCTTAACGTAGATAATGCAAACCTCTTATCTTGAGGTTTTATTGATTTTCCCCATAAACCAAGTTATTCAGCATCATTTTCTCTGCCTAAATTTCCTACTATACTATTTCTTCCTAATCTAATCTTATATCTCTAAATAAATAAGTTTTTTCCTTGCCTATCCATCTCCCTTTCAAATCACCCTGGATCCACCATGGCTGGACCTCGGCAGGAAGTAGTCTGTTTTAAAGTTCTAAGACACAAAAAGTGAAATAACAGTGTAAACTGTGATAAGTAGAAGACATATGTATAAATCCTACAGCAACAACTAATAATTTTTTTAAAGGAAACAAAGAAAAAAAAAAGAATAGCTGAGAAGTCAACAATGGAGAGAAAATGGAACTTTGGGGCTTCCCTGGTGGCTGAGATGGTAAAGAATCCGCCTGTAATGCAGGAGACCCAGGTTTGATCCCTGAGTTGGGAAAATCCCCTGGAGAGGTAATGGCTACCCACTCCAGAATTCTTGCCTGGAGAATTCCATGGACAGAGGAGCCTGGAGGGCTACAGTCCATGGGGTCACCAAGAACTGGTATGACTCAGTAATCGACACTTTCATGTTCCTTCTATACCCTTTTTAGAGTTTTTAAAATCACAGATATTGAATCTTGTCAAATGCCTTTACCACATCTATTGAGACAATTTTTATCCTTCATCCTGTTAGCCACATTATTTCACCCTGATTGATCTATGGATGCTGAAATATCTTTCCTTCCCTGGAATAAATCCCACTTGGTCATAATGTAGTGGTGATGGTGGTTTAGTGACTAAGTCATGTCCGACTCCTGGGACCCCATGGACTGTGTAGCCTGCCAGAATACTGGAGTGATCATAATGTATGATCCTGTAAATGTATTTGCTAATATGTGGTTCAGCTGGTAAAGAATCTGCCTGCAGTGCAGAAGACCTGGGTTAGATCCCTGGGTTGGGAAGATCCCCTGGAGAAGGAAAAGGCTACCCACTCCAGTACTCTGGTCTGGAGAATTCCATGTATGTCCACGGGGTCACAGAGAGTCAGACATGACTGAGCGACTTTCACACTTGAGGCTTAATGTTCATCAGAGGTAACTGGCCCGTCATTTTCTTTGTGTGTGTGTGCTGTCGCCTTGTAAAATGAGCTGGAAAGTGTTTCCCCCTCTTCAATTCTTTGGAAGAGTTTGAAAAGTAGAGGTAGTAAACCTCTGAATGCTTGGCATAGAATTCACCTGAGAAGTTGTCTGGTCCTCGACTTCTGGTTTTTGGAACATTTTTGATGACTGTTTTATTCTCTTTACTAGTGACTGGTCTATTTGACTGGTCTGATGGTGGTGGGTTACCATCTCTTCATGATTTAGTGCTAGCAGGTTATGTGATTCTAAGAATTTCTCCATTTCTTCTAGGCTGTCCAGGTAATTGGCCTATAACTGTTCATAATATTCTCCGCTAATCCTTTGTGTTTCTGTAGTATCACTGTATTTCTCCTCTTTCACTTCTGGTTTTATTTATCAGAGCTTTGTCATTTTTTCTTCTTAGTGAGCCTAGCTAAAGGTTTGTCAATTTTATCTCAGTTTCATTTCTTCCCTCTCTGATCTTTATGTCATTCCTCCTAATGACTTTGGGCTTCATTTAGTCTTCTTTTTCTAGGTCTTTTGGGTGTAGAGTTAGACTGTTTGATATTTTTCTTGTTTCCTGAGGTAGGCTTGGATTGCTATAAACTGTCCTCTCAGTGTTGTTTTTCCTGCATCCCATAGGTTTTGATATATTTTCACTTGTCTTCAGGTAATTTTTAATGTCTCCTTTGATTTCTTGACTCAAGAGTTGTTCAGTAACATGTTGTTTGTGCTCAAGTCACTCAGTTGTGTCTCTTTGCAACCCTATGGACTGCAGACCACCAGGCTCCTCTGCCCATGGGATTCTCCAGGCAAGAACACTGGAGTGGGTTGCCATTTCCTCCTCCAGGGGATCTTCAGACCCAGGGATCAAACCTGTGTCTGCCAGCATCTCCTGCATTGCGGGCAGATTCTTTACCTGCTGGGCCACCTCAGTCTCTGCATATTTGTGAGTTTGCTTCCCTTGTGGCTCAGAGGTTAAAGTATCCACCTGGAATGCAGGAGACCTGGGTTTGATCCCTGGGTTGGGAAGATCCCCTGGAGAAGGCAATGGCAACCCACTCCAGTACTCTTGCCTGGAGAATCCCATGGAGGGAGGAGCCTGGTAGGCTACAGTCCATGGGGTCGCAAAGAGTCGGACACGACTGAGCAACTTCACTTCACTTCTCATAGTTAATTTCTACTTTCATACCACTGTAATTGGGGGAAAAAGGCATGATATGATTTCCATCTTCTTTAATGCCTTGTGACTTGAACTAACCCTGGGAAAGTTCTATATGGACTTGAGAAGAATGTGTATTCTACTGCATTTGAAGTGACCACATACATCCATCAATACATCCTTACTGTCTGGATGATCTATTCATTGATGTAAGTGGTGTTTTGAAGTCCTCCTGATAGCAAATGGTAAAGAATATGCCTGCAATGCAGGAAACCCAGGTTCGATCCCTGGGTTCAGAGGATCCCTTGGAGAAGGAAATGGCTACCCACTCCAGTAATCTTGACTGAGAATCCCATGGACAGAGGAGGCTGGTGGGCTACAGTCCATGGGATCACAAAGAGTGCTCCTATGCTGCTGCTGCTAAGCTAGGTGCATAGATATTAATAACTGTTATGTCTTCCTGATGACTCATCCCCTTTATCATTATATAATGTCCATCTTTGTCTCTCATTACCTTTTTTCGGTTTTAAGTCTACTTTGTCCAATACAAGTATGGCCACACAACTTTCTTTTGGGTACCATCTGCTTGGAGGACCATTTTCCATCCTTTCTTTTGCGTCTGCTTTTCTGTTGAGCTGAGACAGGTCTCTTGGAAGCAGCATATAGTTGAGCCTGGCTTTGTAGTACTCCAACCATGCTGTGTCTTTTGATTGACAAGTTCATTTACCCATATGGTGATTATTGGCAAATGGGGATTTAGTACTGCCTTTTAATCTTTTTGTTTTCTGCATGTTCTCTTCCCCCATTCTTTTCCCTTGTGTTTCTGTCTGCCATTTTGGTTTGGTGGTTATCTATAATGTTTTTCTCAATTTCCTCTTTTTTTTTTTTTTGGTTTCAGATTTATGCTCTGGATTTTTGTGGTTACCATGAGGTTTGCATAAAACACCTCATAAATAAAATAGTCCTTTGTATGCTGATAGCATCTTATCTTCACTTACCTATACAGGTCTGTCCTTTTCCTCTTCCCCTTTCATGTTCTAGTTGTCTTAAATGATCCCCTTTCGTGTTATGAGTCTGTTAACAAACTGAAGTAGCTTTAGTTGTTTTTACTGCTTTCCTTCCTTTTAACTTTTATGCTCCAACAGTGTGTCTGTCTAAAAATCTATTCTGACTGAGTTGGGATTTTCTGATTCTATTTATACCTCATTCAAGGCTTTGTGTACTTTGGCCTTTTCATTTCAGGCAGAAAAGCTTCTTTGAACATTTCTTGTAAGGCAGGTCTAGTGGTGATAAACTTCCTCAACTCTTGTTTGTCTGGAAAAGTATTTCTCTTTCATATCTGAAGGACAGCTTTGCTGGATATTCTTGGCTGACAGTTCTTACATTTCAGTATTTTGAGAATGTCATTTCACTTCCTCTTGGCCTACAGTGTTTCTGTTGAGAAAACTGCTGATAGCCAAATGGGGGTTCCTTTCTGGTTATTACCCTTTGCCCATTGGTTGCCTTTAAAATTCTTTGCCATTGACTTTTGACAGTTTTAATATAATGTGTCTTGGAAAAGGAAGTATTTTTCCATTGAAGTAATTAGGTATTCTTTTAGCTTCATGGACTTTTATTAACATATTCAGTTCCTCTCCCATGTTTGGGAAGTCCCTAGCTATTACTTCTTTATATTCTCTATATATCATTAATTTTTGCCATTTTAATTTCAATGTACCTTGGTGTGGTTCTCTTTAGGTAGATTCTGTTTGGGACTCTTTTCTTCCTGGACCTATATATGTTTCCTTTCCCAGTAACCTGGGACGAGGTTAAAATGGGCTATTTTCAGCTATTATGTCCTCAAGTATATTCTGTAACCCTTTTTCTCTCCCTTTTCCTCTGGAGCCTCTGTAATGGGAATATTAGTTTTCCTGGGAGATGTCTCAGATGTCTCAAACTGTCGTTACGTCTTTTTACTCTGTTTTCTGTTCAGCTTCGTGATTACCACTGCTCTGTCTTCCACCTCTCTGGTCACGTCCTCTGTCTCACTTACTTTCCTATTGAGTCCTTCTGGTGTATTTTTCATTTTAGTTATTGTATTCTTCATCTTTGTTTGGTTGTTCTTTATATTTTCTAATTCTTTGTTAAAAACTTTGAATTTTTCTGTTTATCCATTCTTCTTTCAGTTCTCTGATCATCTTTATAATCATTTACCTTGAACTTTTTATTGGGTAGACTGACTATCTCCACTTCACTTAGCTCTTCTGGGGTTTAAATCTTGTTTCTTTGCTTGGAGCATGTTTCTATGTTGCCTCATTTTGCTGAAATTGCTGTTTTCATGTCTATGTATCGTAGGTTGGTTACGTTTCCTGATCTTGGAGAAGTGGTCTTTTGCAGGAGATGTCCTAGTGTCTCAGAAGCTCACTCCCCTCTGGTCATAAGAGCTGTATGCTTGCTTTAGGACTGATCCCTAGGTGACCTGCTGGGATCCTTCTGTTGTGGTAGGCTAGCTACCACGGGTGGTCTGGTAGGCTTGGTTATCCCCCTGTCTGGTTGGTTCCTAAGCCTTATCTTTTTCCAAGGCTGCAAGGACCACAAGGCACCTGGTGGCAGCACCCAGGGGCTGAGATGGGTGCACTGGGGTAAGTGCTGACTCACTGGTGAGTGGAGTTAATGTCCAGGAGATCCTGCCAGCCCACTGGCAGGCAGAGATGTGTCCTGGAGTCTGGCTGTAGGACCCAGGGGTCCCAGAGCTGATGTCATACTGCCAGTGGGTGGGGCTGGTACCTGACACAGCTGGCTGCAGGGTCCAGGGTATCCTGAAGCTTGTGCTGGCCTGCTGGTGGACAGGGCCAGGGCCCAGCTGGTCCTAATGTTGGTGCTGGCCTGCTTGCATGAGAGCTAGGTCCACAGACCGCAGGACTGCCTCTCTCCTGCACTGGTGCTTGTCTGCTGGTGGGTGAGGCTGGGCCTGCAGCTAGAGCAGGCTTGCTTGTGGCTGAGGCAGGAGGTTCTGGGTCGGTGTCTGCTGCTGGTGGGAGGAGCTGGATCCCAAGGTCTCTGTGTGTAGGATCCTGGGTGTCCCAGGTCTAGTGCCTGCACATGGGTGTGTGGGGCCTGGCCCTTGGTCCCTTGGTGGGCAGTCAAGTCCAGGGAAAGGGGTGAATTTAGGGGTCTTCAGGCAGACTGTCTGCTCCTGGGTGGGGCTGTGTCCCTGCCCAGTTAGTTGCTTGGCCTGAAATGTCCCAGCACTGGTGCCTAAGGCCAGTGGATATGGGTGAGGCTGGGTTTGGAGGCTAATAAGCTAGAGGGAAGATTCCAAAATGGCATTAGCCAGCAAGGGAGTCCATGTGGTAGAATGAGCGCCCCCAAGTGGCCACCAGTGCTTACATCCTTGAGGGCGAGCTCCCTTTAACTGGCTCCTGCCTCCTGCCTCTCTGGAGGCCTTCCTGGTGGCTCAGATTGTCCAGAATTTGCCAACAATGCAGGGAATCCAGGTTTGATCCTTGGGTCAAGGAGATCCTCTAAAGAAGGAACTGGCTTCCTGGGGGACTCTCCAACTTCAGCCTGTGGGTCTGATCCAGGCTCCTTTCTGATTATTGCTTCTTCCCTGGGTCCTATAGCATGAGAGTTTGTGTGCACCTTTTAAGGATGGGGTCTCTTTTTCCCACACTCCTCTGACTCTCCCCAAAGTAAACCCTGCTGGGCTTCAAAGTCACACATCCTAAGAGCTCATCTTCCTGGAGAACGATGCCCAGGCTATGGGGACCAACATGGGGATCAGACCCCATGCTCATTGGGGACAGCCTTGCAATTGCGATTACTCTTTCATTCATTGGTCACCCACTGGGGAATATGTGCCTTGACTATAGTGCAACTCCTACCACCTACCTGTCTCATGGTTCCTTCTTTATATCATTAGTTGTAGAAGATCTTTATTTAAAAACAATTTTTTTGGCTACACTAGGTCTTCACTGCTGCATGCAGGCTTTCTCTAGTTGTTGACAATGGGGCTAGTCTCTAGTTGTGGTGCACAGGCCTTCATTGCAGAGGCTTCTCTTGTTGCAGAGCTCAGGCTCTACAGAGCATGTGGGCTCAGTAGAGCAGCTCATGGGCTCTAGAGCATAGGCTCAGTAGTTGTGGCTACTGAGTCCCGGACTCAGCTGCCCCTCGGCATGTGGGATCTTCCTGGGTCAGGAATCAAACCTGTGTCCCATACATTGGCAGGTGGATTGATTCTTCACCACTAGACCACCAGCGATGTCCAACAGAAGATGTAGGTTCTAATCTTTTTTATTGATAGGTGTTCTGGAAACAGCTGCAATTTTAGTTTGCCTGTGGAAGGAGGTGAGCTCATCTCATACATAAAAAGTAACTAAAAACGGACCACAGACTTAGCTATAAAAGCTTAACCTGTAGAATTTCCAAGAGAAAACAGGAGGCCATCTTAGTGACTTCAAGTTAGGCATGAACTTCTTTAAAAAGGATACAAAAAGCACAGCCTATAAAAGAAAAAGTTGATGAACTGAACTTCATCAAAACATTTGCTCTTTAAAATGAAGATAAAGATAAAAAATTGAACAAAAAGACAAGCCACACAACAGGGAAGAAAAATGAGTGTTTGATAACAAACTTGTATCCAGAATACACACAGAAATCTTACTACTCAATAAAAAAACTAACAAGCCCCCCACAGATGGGCAACAGATATGAACACATCTGGATGGCAAGTAAGTAGACAAGAAGACAGCCAACACCATGAATCAATAGTCAAATGAAAACTAAAACCACAGTGAGTTTTTCAGTATACATCTACTTGAATGGCTAAAATTTAAATGATGGACAATGCCCGGTGTTGGCCAGGATGTGTTGTAAGCTGGAGTTTTTATATGTGGCTGACAGTGATGCAAATGGTATAGCCACTTTGGAAAACAGTCTGCAGTTGCTTATAAAGTTAACTATAAACTTGCAGCTAATGATTCAATGCGAGACAAAATTGGCGTCTGTGTTGTGGAGGTTTCAAATAAAAAGCACTCTTCATAACTCAAAAAAAAAAAAAAAAACAACCTTACCATGTGACCTAGCAGTTTCGTTCCTAGGTATTTAACCAAGAAAAATGACAACGTGTGTCCATAAGAAGACTCACACTTACGTGTTCACAGCAGTGTTCTTCTTAATAGCCCCAAACTGGAATAAACCATCAGCTGGTGAATGGCTATTCATACAATGCAATTCCACTCGGCAATAAAAAGGAGCAAATTACTGATATGCACAATACGAATGAATCTCAATAGCTCTCTGCTAACTCAAGAGAACCCTGACACAAAAGACTGCACGCTAGATGATTCGATCTATGTGAAATTACAGAAAGAGCAGCGTTACAGCGACAGGAAGTGGATCAGTGCCTGGCAAGAGCCAGAGGGTCAGGGACGGGCTCTGACTGCAATGAGTCAAAGAAGAACGTTTCCAGGTGGTGGAAACATTCTGCGTGGTGACTGTGGGGGTGGTTACACTGCTGCAAATCCTTGTCAGAACTCTTATTTTTACCCCTAATGTGGTGAATTTATTGTATATAAATATACCCCAATACAGCTTAGAAAAAGAAAAAAAAATACTTTCCTTTCACCCCAGGGCCAACACCTGAGAGCCCATTAAACAGTGACCTCCTAACCATGGGGTGTGAGGAATATGTCATTCTGAGCTACTACCTGATGCTGCAGAGCCCGTTCCTGGTGGAGACACCGAGTGCAGGGATGCTATGGATGGTGTCTTGATAGTAAAACCATCCATCTCAGTCCCACTGCTGCCACGGACACCCTGCTAGAAAGTAAAAACACAAGGAAACAGACTGAACATCTCAAGCATCATATTATAGAATAACTGGCAGCTCTTCAACTCACGTTAAACAGGAAAAAAAAATACATATCGATACATAATTGAGAAGTAAAACATTTTCAGCCTGTCCCCAAGAATATGGTCACAGTTCTTTTGCATATAATGTTAAAGATATGGCTTGTGTGTGTGTGTGTGTGTGTGTGTGTGTGTGTGTGTGTGTATGAAAACTGAAGTAAGTCACTCATTCAGTCGTGTCCGACTCTTTGCGATCCCATGGGCTGTAGCCTAGCAGGCTCTTCAGTCCATGGGATTTTCCAGGCAAGAATACTGGAGTGGGTTGCCATTTCCTTCTCCAGGAGATCTTCCCGACCCAGGGATTGAACCTGGGTCTCCCGCATTATAAGCAGATGCTTTACTGTCTGAGCCACCAGGGAAGGGGATCTAGTTCACTGACCAAGGATGGAACCCAGAAGCATGGAATCTTAGCCTCTTGACCACCAGGGAAGTTCACTACTGCTTTCTGAGCACGTTCCAGGGCTTCTGTGGTGTCTTAGATAGTAAAGAATCTGCCTGCAATGCAGAAGACCTGGGTTCAATCCCTGGCTCGGGAAGATCCCTGATTCTTGATCTAGATCATCAGATTCGGAACATCTATTAAAAATGGTTATACCTTGAAGTGAGGACTGAAGAAAACCTTAGTGGAAATACTTATGCTTGTCTTGGATCCTGTATCTAAATATAGGAAAGTCTTGCCCCGAAGTTTAAACTGACAAATCTGAGAAGGCCTTTTTACATAAAGAGGTGAAAAGTTAAAGGAAAGTGACAGAAATTTTTTCATATAAAATTGATATGTATCAGTATAAAACTATAAATTGCCTACTTTACTGATAAATAATGACAGAGAAGAGCTCTCCCCATACAGACCTGCTATCCCATAGTTATGTCTGAAAAAGTAAAACTGTTAAATTTATATCTTGCCCATACAGCTTGCTCCTAATCTAGATAGTCCATAACCCCAGATGTAAGAGAACACATTTTTTCTAGGTAATGAACATTTAAGTTTAATACCTAGATATCACATTTTAAAGCAGAGGGGAAATCCAGTTCACAAATAAAGTTTGAAAGATAGCACTTGGGGGAAAACCTAGCAAAGTATGTAAGAATTCAGGACATAGAAAATCTTTTCACTGCAGCTTTTTAAATGGAATCAGGAGGGAATATCGTGTGTTTCTGTGGAACAAAGTCTTAACCTCAGCTTAATGAAGGCTACCCTCAGCTGTAATGCAGACTAGGTCATTCATCTTGAGCTTCAGCACAAAAACCTTAATTTTAATAAGAGGATGCGGTTACTTTCTCGTTCGTTGTTGGGAGTTAGCATCGCTTACACACAGTTTCTGGGGATGCACAGGATCGGGGCCTGTCCTCCTGCAGGAGGTCAAGCTGGAGCATGGAGCTGCGCCCTGAGTTAATGAAGGGGTGTCCTTCATTCCGTGTCTCCTACTTCTCCACTCTGCTCCTTGGGTTCATGGTTGAAGACAGTGGGCCCGGGTTTGGAGCCACTGCTGATACCGAAGAGAGTATTTCAGAAGAGGGTGCTGCTCCCAAGAAGGGATATGGGGAGAATGGCAGTGATGAGAGAGGAGAGAGAGAGGGGTCATGCAGGAAGATGTTCATAAAAGTGTCGAAGTAAGCAGAAGGCAGAGCTGGGAAATACTGCAGGCTGCTAGGCAAAGGTGGCTCAGGCAGCCTTGGCAGTACAGTTATCGAGGCTTCATGTTCTTTGCCAAGGGAGGTTGTGGCTGGGAGGGGAAGAGATGGGACAAGGTAAGGGGCTGGGCTGGGAACCATCACTGTAGCTGGGAGCGAGGGGCCAGCGGCATGGGGACAGGAGGCAGAGGAGGGGCACCAGGGCTGTCCATCCTGGTGGGGACAGAAGTGATCCTTGGCGCTCCTGCCATCAGACCACATGAGAGGCTTCTTACGCTTATGTTTCCCCTTTTTGCAACCAGCTGATCGTGTCGGCCTGGAAGCAGAACCTCCTGCAGGATAAAGAGGGAGATGAGTTACAGAAAACTAACCCAGAACAGAAGGACTCCATTGACAGGTGGTAGTAAGCACATTACAAGGAATAAACATTGGTCAATAATAACCATGTCCACTACAGGAATGACAGAAAGTAGACCTAGAAAGATGGACGAGATCCTGGATACAAGCTGATGCTATAAAGTAAACCCCATTTCAGCATCTCTCAGCCATTTTCTTATAAGCAAACCTCCTACATTTCATGCCATATCTTCCAGGACTCATATATAATTCCTAAACTTGATAACTCTATTGACAAATGGAATATATATATATATATATATATATATATTTAATTTATTGTAATTAGAGGATAATTGCTTTACAATGTTGCGTTGGTATCTGCTGTACAACAATGCAAATCAGCCATAAGCACATCTATATCCCCTCCTTCTTGAACCCCCTCCCACACACTCCCACCCCACCCCTCTGGGCTGAGAGAGCACTAGGCTGAGCTTCCTGTGCTCTCCAGCAGCTTCCCACTCTCTGTCTGCTTTACACATGGTGGTGTATATCTTTCAACGCTACTCTCTCAGTTTGTCTCTCCCTTCCTTCCTCCGTCCCATGTCCACAAGTCTGTATGTCTTCATCTGTACTGCCGCCCTGCAAATAGGTTTATCAGTACCATTTTCCAGGTTTATATGGAATATATTTTTAAAAATTTAACTACCTTGAACATACAAATATTGAGCTTTGCTTCTGCTTTCCTGCTGAAGATAGGAGCTATAGGGTGATGACAGAATCTTCTCCTGGAATTGATCTACATAGCTCTGCTCTTCCTTCTGTGTGTGGGCTGACAGCACAGCCTTTGTGAGCCCTGAGTGTTTAAACGCTTCTGCGGCCAGTGGAGCTGGGTGTGTGCTGAGAGTCCAGGGCTCACAGGCCAGCGGTACGTGCTCTGCTGGAGTCAGTTCCGCTGAAGTGGAAGAAGACAGATTTAATTTTAACTCCAATCGGTTATTTTGCATTTATTTACTTTCTCTAATTTAACTCCCTTTCCCAGTAAATTTTTACAGTCATTACAATGGCTGAAACATAAAACCTCCATCAATCCAGCAGGTACATTTTTATTTTTCGGCCTTGTTTTACACTCTTTGCAAACTTATATATACATTTTGGGCTTCCCTTGTGGCTCAGCTGGTAAAGAATCTGCCTGCAATGTGGGAGACTTGGGTTTGATCCTGTATTGGAAAGAACCCCTGAAGAAGGAAATGGCTACACACTCCAGTATTCTGGTCTGGAGAATTCCATGGACTATCCATGGGGTCACAAAAAGCTGGACACAATTGAGCACGTTTCATTTACTTACACTTTACAGCTGTAATGCTCAATGTGCACACATTTATTTAGATCTTGCTCTCATTGTAAATATTTTTTATCTCCATGAATTCTTTGGAAAATTGTTATCTCTGGATTAATCCTTTAATGTGTAATATAAATATGTGGCTCAAAAATTAACAAGTGTTATACATTTAGTAGCTTCTCCCCAACCCTGTCTAACACCTGCATAGTTCTCAATTATTCTCCCCACAGAAATTCTCTTATTTGCTTAGTTATATACTCTCTTTAAGCATCTGTAAATAAGTACAGATATAGATTCTTATCCCTCTTCCTCATTTTTACCCAAAGGGCATATAATCTTGTACACTAACCTGCAGTGTGTCTTTTCATTTAACAATATCCCTTTTATCAGTGCATCACATAGGATTCGACTTTATGTGCATGTATGCCACATGCTAAGTTGCTTCAGTTGTGTCTGACCTTTTGCGACCCCATGGACTGCCAACCTCCTCTGTCCATAGGATTCCCAGTCAAGAATACTGGAGTTCATTGCCATATCCTTTTCCAGGGGATCTTCCCAACCCAGGGATCAAACCCATGTCTCCTGCATTGGCAGGTGGATTCTTTACTGATGAGCCACAGGGATGCCCATAACCACCTGTAGACAAATGCTGAGTTGCTTCTAAACATTACTTCTTCCAGGTACAAAGGATTTTATAGCAGACACTGGTGGGTCCTCCCAGCCTCCATTCCCCCTCTCCTCTGTGGTGTGGTACTGAGGTGTGGGTAGGCTTGGTCCCACTCCACTTCCAGAAATGGGCTCTGACTGGTCTAAGTCAACACACTGGACAGAGGGCTTTAGATTCTGGCCACGATGGAGGAACAGGGACTGGAGTGACCTTCTCACCTGGAATAACTAGGGAGGGACAAAATATGTAAAACAATAATTTCTAAGACATAAAACATCCTAAGGGATTGAAAACAAGGTGAACCTCAGGCCTGCCTAGCTACTGCCTTGACAGTGAGGAACAAGGTGGGCTCCCTGAGGGCAGAGACAGAGCTGAGAGTATGGGGAGGTCACAGTGGCTGGAGTTCAGGAAGATGAGTGGAGGGGACAGCCACATGAGAGGCCTCCGGACAGCTGTAGAGAACCAAGTCCTCAGCAGTTCATTCATGGGAGGAAAAAAAATCCCCTGAAAGGATCAGACTGAAGCTCACAGCAGGTGGAGAACAGCGCTCGGTCCCGTCAGCCAGACTAGAGATCTCATAACCCACACGCACTGGGTAGGATACTCTTAAGGGTCTTGCCTCAGTAGTAGAGATGAACGAGACCTCCCTACACTGCTCTGTTCCTGTCTGCTACTTGGCATGCAAAGAAGCAGGAAAACACAGCCCACGAAAAGGAGAAAGATTAATCATGAAAAACCAGCCCGGGGCTGGGAGAGAACTAGAACTGGGACAGAATGTTAACAGTTACACTGTATTTCATACAGTCACAGGGAAGATATTTTCAATATGCTATATAAAGACACGGAGGATATTAAAAAGACTCAAATAGAACTTCCAGAAACGAAAACTATCATATGTGAGATGGAAAAGGTACTGAATGGAAATAATGACAGATTTTACAACAGAAAACACTAGTGAGCCTGAAGACACAGCAACAGAGACTGTCCCAAAAAGAAACACAGACCTAAAAAAATGAAAAGGTTTAAATGAACAGAGCATCAGTGGACTATGACACAACTTCAAGTAGCCTATATGCATAGAACTTGAGTCCCAGAAAAGGGGGAAACAGAAAAAGTATTTTAAAAATAAGGGAAGAAGTTTTTTCAATTTGATGGAAACAATAAACCTACAAATCCAAGAAGCCGAACAAACTTCAAGTATAAAAAACATGAAGAACACTACATCCTGGAACATCGAAATCAGACTGTCGAAATCAATGATGACTAGAAAATCTTACATGCAGCCAAAAGTTGCATATAATATTACACAAACAATACAGATGACAGAAGATTTCCTGTCAGAAACAATGCAAATAAGGATTCAGTAGAACAGCACCTTGAAGGTACTGAGAGATACACACTGTCACCCTAGAATTCTATGATCTGTTAAAATGTGTTTAAAACATGAACGTGAAATAAAGACACTTTCAGATGTACAAAAATGTAAAGGATCACTGGTAGACCTGTACTACAAGAGATATAAAAGGAATGCCTTAGGCAGAAGAAGAATGATATCAGATAAATCTACATAAAGGAATGAAAAACACTGAGAGATGAGTAAAGGGATAAATACGTAAATTTCTTTAAAAGATAATAATTACACAAAAATATTAACAACATAGGGTGGGATTTCTAACACATGTAGAAATATATGCCAACAGACAAAGACCAAGGTGGGTAAATGGAAGTATAGTAGTTTAAGTTTTTTTTATACATGAAGCGGTATAATATCTCTAGAAGACAGACTGTGAAAAATTAAATGCATACACCATAAACTCTAAAGCAACAACTAAAATAAACACCACTTTAAATACCAAGACATACATAGGTTAAAAGTAAAAGGTTAGAAAATGATATAAGATTAATTTAAAAAAGCTAGAGTGAATATAATAATATAGACAAAGTATATTTTAGAGGAAAGAAAATATAAGGGATAAAGAAAGATATTTCACAATGATAAAAGGGTCAATTAATCAAAAGGACAAAACAATTCTAAACAAGACCCTGATGCTGGGAAAGATTGAGGGCAGGAGGAGAAGAGGGTGACAGAGGATGAGATGGTTGGATGGCATGACTGACTCAATGGACATGAGTTTGAGCAAACTCTGGGAGACGGTGGAGGACAGGGCAGCCTGGCAGTCCATGAGACAGCATAGCAAAGAGTCAGACACAGCTTAGCGACTGAACAACAACAACATGCACAAATTAAGACAGCTTCAAAATGCACAAAGCAAAAACCAATAAAACAGCAATGAGAAACAGACAAACCCACAATTATGGCCAGAGGCTTCAACACCCCTTCTGAGATACAACAAGTATTCAGAAAATCAGTGGACAGAGAATAATTGAACAAACTATCAACCAACCTGACCTAGTTTATACACTGATAGAATATTCAACCCCAACACAGGCAAAATAAACATCCTTTTCAAGTGAATACAGAACATTTACCAAGATAGACCATATTATAGACCATAAAACTAGTCTCAATAAATTTAAGAGTTCAAGTTTTGTATTTTCTCTGACCACAATGGGATTAAATTAGAAATCAATAAAGAAGTATGGAATATCTCTAAATGCTTCCTAAATAATATATGATGATACATATGAAAATATAAAATATCTCAAAGAAAATATTAAAAGGAATATTAAGTAGCATTTGAACATGATGAAAATGAAACAAAATACATCAAAATGTGTGAAATGCAGCTGAGAGTAAAAGGAAAGTTTATACTCAAATCCACTAAGGAAGAAAAATGTCTGAAATTAATGACTTCAGCTTCCATCTCAAGAAACTCAAAAAACAAAAGTAAGGTAAAACAAAAATAAGCAGGAATTTCCCTGGTGGTCCAATGGTTAAGACTCTGCACACCCAACGCAAGAGGCCTGGGTCAATCCCTGGTCAGGGAATTACAGAATTGATATTATTTTTTCCTTAAATGTTTGCTCAAACTCACTAGTAAAGCCATTTGAGCTTGGAGTTTTCTTGTTGGAGAAGTTATTATCAACAAATTCAGTTTTTTAAATAGATATGAGGCTATTCAGGCTTTCTACCTCTTGAGTGATTTTAGTGTATCTCTCTCAAACAATTGGTCAATTTTGTCCAAGTTGTCAAGTTTATTAGGAAAACGTGTTTATAATGTTCAGTTGTTATTCTTTTGATATCTAGCTATGGTAAGATCTCTAAGGATGATTCCTCTATCATTTCTGAAATTGATAACTTATCTCTTCCCTTTTTTTCCTGATAGGCTTACCAGAGTTTGATCAATTTCATTGCTCTTTGCAAAGAACCAGCTTAAATTTTTATTATTTTTCTCTATTAGTTTTCTGTTTTCGACTTAAAAGATTTTTACTCTGATTTTTATTATTTCCTTTCTTCTGCTTCATTTTTTAAAATGTGGCTGCACTGGGTGTCCCAACTCATCACCAGAATATAGGGTAAACCCCAGGAATATGGGCTTCCCAGAAAGCAAAAGACAGATGCAGCTTAAGACCATCTGGGCTCTGATTCTGCTTTCTCTCCTTAGAATAAAGAGGTGGACCTGCAGATGCTAAGACTGGTGTAAGATCAGGAGAAATGCTTATCAGTAAATACTGCTTATTCCTTAAATGAAAGCATACAGATTTCAGTATGAATTCTTTCAAAGTAGTATTAACATAAGACCAAAATATACAAAGTCTAGTGGCGTAGTCAAAAAAAGAGGTTTCTGTATCAGGTAAGACCCCCACCTTGCAGGGACTGACTGTGTCACTGACTGCTCCATACCCACATGGGTATCCGAAGCATTAAGAACACGTACACGAAAAGATATGCATCTGCTCTCATCCTGAGGGACTAGTTCAATTCCAATAAAAGTCGACCTGTGGCTAATTAGAAATAATAGAAAAATATAGAGAAATAAACTAATCTCACAATAGCTGCGTCTTTCTCTGGTCTTTTCCCACCATCCACAGTCCACTTGTCAATATAATGCTCTCCATCTCAAAGGGTGGCATGAGGATTAAGAGAATTAATTTATATGAAGAACTAAGGGCAGGGGATGGTATACAGTACATGTTCACTTATATTCCACTGAAGACTAGTAAAGATAAGTTAGACACAATCTGAAAACCTGATTGAACATGTTTATCACCATTTCCTTACCTACCAAATCCTTATGAAGAATACAAAAGTCAAAAGGGCAGGTGAGGGCAAAACGGAATAAAAAGGAGACATCAGAATAATTGACTAAGTCACTATGTTTAAGGAAGAGAACTTCAAATATACACTCCTCATTTATGAGAAGACCAATACAAAAATTTGAATGTGTCTATATGTATAATCCACCTAGTCACCATTGCAGTCCAAGTTCAAAATGAACACACTCTTTGAAGGTCAGCAACAAAGTGACCGAAGGTAGTCTCAACAATAATTGCATTAATAACAGTGAAGACTAATTGATGGCTTACTACTACATGCCAGGTGCCATCCTAGGTGCTTCACATGTGTCAGAAGAGTTGACTGGCAAATGACATAACTAGCATATACAGTCCAAAATATGTTGACCATTATAAAGGTGGTGATATTTCCAAAAATACTTTACCTGGAAAAAAATATCCATCTTAAACATCTTTACTAATAAACGGTATTAAAGATTTGTTCTTACAGTGGCTGTATTTAACGGTGAGTGTATTCTAAAGTAAAGGCTACCATGGTACCTGAGTCTGGTGGTGGGATGTCGACACGGACACTGCTGGAGCTGCACTGGCTTGTGTCCAGGCTCAGAGCCACTGTGCTCAGGGTCCATGGAGCTCCTCCTTCAGCGTCTGTGGACTGTCGATTAGTGGGCATTTCTGATGCAGGTACAGCTGGGATCTGAGAAACAGCTGATGTAATAGTGAAAGGATTACAGTGGCTGTATTTAAGGGTGAGTGTATTCTAAAGTAAAGGCTACCATGGTACCTGAGTCTGGTGGTGGGATGTCGACACGGACACTGCTGGAGCTGCACTGGCTTGTGTACAGGCTCAGAGCCACTGTGCTCAGGGTCCATGGAGCTCCTCCTTCAGCGTCTGTGGACTGTCCATTAGTGGGCATTTCTGATGCAGGTACAGCTGGGATCTGAGAAACAGCTGATGTAATAGTGAAAGGAAAAATTCTCAACAGGAAATTCATATTAAAAACCTGAATAGTTTACAGACGTTTATAACTGCTAAGTTAAAACCTATTGGCTATGTAGAGACAATATGAAACTAGGATTGTTTGTGATTACAATGAAATAATTAAAGGCAAAAGGTGAAAGAAAAACAGGGCTTCCCTGGTGGTTCCGTGGTTAAGAATCGACCTACCAATGCAGGGGACCCAGGTTCGATCCCTGGTCTGGGAAGATCCCATATGCCGCAGAGCAGCTAAGGCCGTGAGCCACAACTACTGAGCCTGCGAGCTCTAGAGCCCGTGAGCTGAAGCCAGTGTGCCTAGGGTCTGTGTTCCGCAACAAGAGAAGCCACTGCAACGAGAAGCCCCTACTCGCCGCAACTAGAGACAGCCCACGGGCACAGTGAAGACCCAGTGCAGCCTAAAGTAATAAAACAAGCACACTATTTAAAATGCTTAAAAAAAAAAAAGACGAAAGAGAAACAGAGAGGGGTGGCTCTCTTGGTCTAACTATGGAAGACACCCCTCTCACCTTGCAGTGCCTGGATGTCATCTGCTCTGTGGCTTTGTCTGTTCTCTTCTGAGGATGAGGAAGTTGTATTTGTAGAGGAGATACACTTCCTCTTCAAAGCTGGGATGCGGTAGCTCTTCAGGTACCTGCATATTAATAATTCGGCCATGTATTCCTACTTGCCCTCAATGTGGGCACCTCTCACCTCTCTGCTTTCCTTATGCCATTTGTTTGGGATGTTTCACTGTCTTCTTGGGTGAAGTCTTCCCTGACCATCTGGGCCCCCATCAAGGGATTCTTATATATTCCCTTCTATAGTCTTGCACTGATTTTCACAACTTAATTCTTATGAGCACAGGTCTTGTCTTCTCAACTATATTCAAAGAAGGGAATCATCTTCTAACTTTCTGGATCCCCTGCACTGTTCAATTTATTATGAATATAGGTGGCATGTATCTACTGATCTATAGTGAAAAATCAAGACAATAGCTGGTGAAAAATCAAGACAACAGCTATTTAAAATGATATAAAGGCCCCATAGTGACAACACACACTTCTGGAAAAACTAATACAATATCAAAATTTGTGTCTCATACCTGATAACACTATCAATACAATTTATCTTCTGATAGGATGGGCTACGCTGAACCTTTCTCAAATCCTCAGAGGACTCAGTGTATATGCTATTATTTTTCACTGTCTGGCAGGAAGAGGAGGTCTTTTGCTCATCTGAAATAGAATGAAAGGATATCCAGTTAAAAACATATTCTTGAGAACATGTACTTATTTAGCAAAATTAAATCATGATATTTTAGGATAGATATATGGTACTTTAGAATAGACATAATCAATATTATATAGCTATCAAAAATGAGCTGACATAAACAAGCAGAATATTATATAGCTATTAAAAATGAGCTCATAAATGAGCAGATATAGAAAGATACCACACAGAACAGTTACATGAACAACTGCGTTTGTACCTTTTAAAAAAGGAGTGAAACAAATGGTTCAGGCAAAGATTATCAAGGAACAAACAGGTGAAAGGTAAAAGGCTGATGGGGACTTTTACAATGTTACTACCTGTAGAACTGATGGATCCTGGTACCACTAAGCAGGGGGTGACAGAGGCAGTGCGTTCTTATGTGTGGTGACAGTGCATGGCACCGCCTGTGCTGAATTGGTATCCAACAGAACTTCTATGATGACAGAATTGTATTCTATCTATACTGTCCAACCTGGTAGCCATTAACACCACATCCAGCAACCAAGCACTTGAAGTGTGGCGTCAGCAAAAGAGGAACTACATTTTACGTTTTATTTGTAACTTATTTGTATTTAAACTGCAAAATGTGGCAGCTGCTACTGCTGCTGCTAAGTCGCTTCAGTCCTGTCTGACTCTGAGCGACCCCACAGATAGCAGCCCACCAGGCTCCCCCATCCCTGGGATTCTCCAGGCAAGAACACTGGAGTGGGTTGCCACTACCAAATTGGATAGCAGAGGTATGGAAAGAGAAAAAAAGACCACAGGCTGGAGCACTGAAGAGCTTTCTGTGGAGAACACAGCCAGTAGGGGAGTCTTATCCAACCACTGATTTATTCTCTGTATCTATGAGGTTTTTTTAGATTCCACATATAAGTGAAACCATATGCCACGTGCCTTTCTCTGACTTATTTCACACAGCACAGTTCTAAATTCCTTTTGCTGTCACAAGGGAAGAATTTAACTTTTTATGGCCAAATAGTATTCCATTCTCTATATATACCAGTTGCTTTATCCATTCATCCATGGATGCACATTTAGGTTGTTTCAATGTTTTGGTCATTGAAAATAATTCTGCAATGAACATAATGATGCATATATCTTTTCTAATTAGTGTTTTCATTTTCTTCAGATAAACACTCATAAATGAGACTGCTGGATTATATGGTAGTTTCATTTTTAATTTTTTGAGGAACCGCCATACTTTATTCCACAGTGGCTGTACCAATTTACATTCCCATCAATAGTATAAAAAGGGTTCCCTTTCCTCCAGGTCCTCACCAGCACTTGGTATTTCTTCTCCTTTTGATGGTCATTCTGATGGGTGTGAGGTGACATTTCATTGAGCTTTCTGTGGAGACACAGCCAGTAGGGGAGTCTTATCCAACCACTGATTTATTCTCTGTATCTATGAGGTTTTTTTAGATTCCACATATAAGTGAAACCATATGCCACGTGCCTTTCTCTGACTTATTTCACACAGCACAGTTCTAAATTCCTTTTGCTGTCACAAGGGAAGAATTTAACTTTTTATGGCCAAATAGTATTCCATTCTCTATATATACCAGTTGCTTTATCCATTCATCCATGGATGCACATTTAGGTTGTTTCAATGTTTTGGTCATTGAAAATAATTCTGCAATGAACATAATGATGCATATATCTTTTCTAATTAGTGTTTTCATTTTCTTCAGATAAACACTCATAAATGAGACTGCTGGATTATATGGTAGTTTCATTTTTAATTTTTTGAGGAACCGCCATACTTTATTCCACAGTGGCTGTACCAATTTACATTCCCATCAATAGTATAAAAAGGGTTCCCTTTCCTCCAGGTCCTCACCAGCACTTGGTATTTCTTCTCCTTTTGATGGTCATTCTGATGGGTGTGAGGTGACATTTCATTGTGGTTTCGATATGCTGTGGTCTCCAACTATCGCTGTGGATTTGTTTATTTCTCCTTGAAGTTTTCATCAATTTTTGCTTCATATTACATATTTTGAAGCTCTGGCATTAGGTGCATCAACAGGCTTGGTTTATGTCCTCAGAGAATCAACTTCTTAGTCTTTATGCAACACTGATCTGATGATCAAGCCTCGTTCTAAAGGCTACTGTGTCTGACCTTAGCACAGGGCCTTACAGTTTTCTTTTGACTCCTGTTAGCATGGCATATCTTTTCTAACCTTTTACTTTTATCCTGTTTTTAATATTCAAAATGGGTTTTGTTGACAATATACAGTTGCATCTTGCTTTTGCATCCAATTTGACAATTTGTCTTTTCACTAGTATATTGAGATCATTCACATTTGATGTGATCAATGCTGTTGGATTAAAATGTACCTCTTTTTAAAAATTTTAATTGGAGGATAACTATAATATTAGATTTTTTTGTCATACCTCTTGCTAGTTGTTTTCCATTTGTTCCATCTGGGTTTTTGGTTTGTTTCTTTTTTCTTCCTTTTCTGCCTCACTTGGGTTCAGTGTTTTAAATTACATTTTACCAAGTCTACTGACATTATTTATATTTCTTTAAAAATTTTTACCAATAATTACCCTGAAGTTTACACACATATTGTAAAAAGTCAGTTTCTATCTCATCAATATACTCCAAATAATAAAATTTGGAAGGAATTTTACAACAGTATATTCCCAATACCAAGCTCTTGTTCTTTGTAGTATTTTTTACACACATTATAAATGCAAAATATTCTTTTTGCTTTAGTCAGTTATCTTTTAGAGTAACTAAAAATAAGTAAAAAATAATATGCATTTTATCTTAAGTGCGTATTAGTCGCTCAGTCATATCTGACTCTTTGTGACCCCACGGACTGTAACCAGCCTACTCAGGCAAAAATGCTAGAGTAGGTAGCCATTCCCTTCTCCAAGGGATCATCCTGACACAGGGACTGAACCCAGGTCTCCTGCATTGCAGGCAGATTCTTAACCATTTGAGCTACCAGGGAAGCCCTTGGCATTTCATCTTACTTTATTCCATTTCCAGTGCTCTTCATTGGTTCGTGTGGATCCAAGTTTTATGTCTGGCATCATATTCCTTCTGCCTTTACAAATTCCTTCAGGACTCTTACAGAACAAATTTACTGCTGGCAGTAAATTCCTGTAGCTTTTGTTTGAGAAAAATCTTTATATCTCCATTTCTGAAAGATACTTCTCACTAGGTATATAATTCTGCATTTATGGTTTTCTCCTTTGAAGATTTTACTGTCTTCTAACATTCATGGTTTCTGAAGAAATGTATACTGTAATTTTTATTCTTATCCTTCTTTCTCTGTTTATAATCTTTTTTCTTTTGGTTACCTTCAATATATTCTCTTGGTTTTATTTTAGTTTGAATATGATATGCCCAAGCATTTTTATTTTGTGATTTTTTTTTTTTTTTTTTGGTATTTATGCTACTTGATGTTCTTTGAATGTGGAAATTCTCAGCCATCATTTCAAGTATTCTTCCTGGGATTCCAATTACTCCTACTAGATCATTTAATCCTGTCCTCAAATTCTTTTTTTTTTTTTTTTGGCCGAGCCACGTGGCATTCAGGAT